>QCXZ01000137.1:4763069-5012507 GCA_025024175.1 Rhyzopertha dominica | reverse complement strand
TTTTAAGGTCAAAAAAGAACAAAGGGGTTAGCCTTATGTTTTTGTGATTTTAGACAAAAAAATAGATTTAGCTCAAAATCGACGTACAGATGTATTTTGAACTGCAGATTTCAAAAATGTGCTCTAAAATGAGCTAGGACTGCGCGGGCGGCTTAAATAAGTACACTTTCCGAGCGAACCGTTGTAGTAGCGTCAACTGAGGCCATTTCGAAATTCAGGGGTCCAAATCAGTAAGTATACTTGTATTAGCTGAATCGAAGACGAAAAAATTTCAAGGTCAAAAAAGACAAGGGGTTAGCCTTGGATGTTTTGTGATTTTTGAACAAAGAAAATAGATTTAGCTCAAATCGACGTACAGATGTATTTTGAACTGCAGATTTCAAAAATGTGCTCTAAAATGAGCTAGGACTGCGGGGCGGCCTAAATAAGTACACTTTCCGATGCGAACCGTTGTAGCTAGCGTCCAACTGAAGCCATTTCCCAAATTCAGGAGGTCCAATCAGTAGTATACTTGTATTCAGCTGAATCGAAGACGAAAAAATTTTAAGGTAAAAACAGGACAAAGGGTTAGCCTTGGATGTTTTGTGATTTTGACAAAAAATAGATTTAGCTCAAAATCGACGTACAGATGTATTTTGAACTGCAGATTTCAAAAATGTGCTCTAAAATGAGCTAGGACTGCGGGCGGCCTAAATAAGTACACTTCCCAGCGAACCGTTGTAGCTAGCGTCCAACTGAGGCCATTTTCGAAATTCAGGAGGTCCAAATCAGTAAGTATACGTGTATTCAGCTGAATCGAAGACGAAAAAATTTTAAGGTCAAAAAAAACAAAGGGGGTTTAGCCTTGGATGTTTTGTGATTTTTGACAAAAAATAGATTTAGCTCAAAAATCGACGTACAGATGTATTTTGAACTGCAAGAATTCAAAAATGTGCTCTAAAATGAGCTAGGACTGCGGGCGGCCTAAATAAGGACACTTTCCGAGCGAATCCGTTGTAGCTAGCGACCAACTGAGGCCATTCCGAAATTCAGGAGGTCCAAATCAGTAAGTATAATTGTATTCAGCTGAATCCGAGACGAAAAAATTTTAATGTCAAAAAAGAAACAAAGGGGTTGTTAGCCTTGGATGTTTTTGTGATTTTGACAAAATTAGATTTAGCTCAAAATCGACGTACAGATGTATTTTGAACTGCAGATTTCAAAAAATGTGCTCTAAAATGAGCTAGGACTGCGGGCGGCCTAAATAAGTACACTTTCCCAGCGAACCGTTGTAGCTAGCGTCCAACTGAGGCCATTTCGAAATTCAGGAGGTCCAAATCAGTAAGTATACTTGTATTCAGCTGAATCGAAGAACGAAAAAATTTTAAGGTCAAAAAAGAACAAAGGGGTTGTTAGCCTTGGATGTTTTGTGATTTTTGACAAAAAATAGATTTAGCTCAAAATCGACGTACAGATGTATTTTGAACCGCAGATTTCAAAAATGTGCTCTAAAATGAGCTAGGACTGCGGGCGGCCTAAATAAGTACACTTTCCCAGCGAAACCGTTGTAGCTAGCGTCCAACTGAGGCCATTTCGAAATTCAGGAGGTCCAAATCAGTAWGWATACTTGTATTCAGCTGAATCGGAGACGAAAAAATTTTAAGGTCAAAAAAGAACAAAGGGGTTAGCCTTGGATGTTTTTGTGATTTTTGACAAAAAATAGATTTAGCTCAAAATCGACGTACACATGTATTTTGAACTGCAGATTTCAAAATCTGCTCTAAAATGAGCTAGGACTGCGGGCGGCCTAAATAAGTACACTTTCCCGAGCGCACCGTTGTAGTTAGCGTCCAACTGAGGCCATTTCGAAATTCAGGAGGTCCAAATCAGTAAGTATACTTGTATTCAGCTGAATCGAAGACGAAAAAATTTTAAGGTCAAAAAAGAACAAAGGGGTTAGCCTTGGATGTTTTGTGATTTTTGACAAAAAATAGATTTAGCCTAAAATCGACGGTACAGTTGTATTTTGAACTGCAGATTTCAAAAATGTGCTCTAAAATGAACATAGGACTGCGGGCGGCCTAAATAAGTACACTTTCCCAGCGAACCGTTGTAGCTAGCGTCCATCTGAGGCCATTTCGAAATTCAGGAGGTCCAAATCAGTAAGTATAATTGTATTCAGCTGAATCGGAGACGAAAAAATTTTAAGGTCAAAAAAGAACAAAGGGGTTAGCCTTGGATGTTTTGTGATTTTTGACAAAAAATAGATTTAGCTCAAAATCKACGTACAGATGTATTTTGAACTGCAGATTTCAAAAATGTGCTCTAAAATGAGCTAGGACTGCGGGCGGCCTAAATAAGTACACTTTCCCAGCGAACCGTTGTAGCTAGCGTCCAACTGAGGCCATTTCGAAATTCAGGAGGTCCAAATCAGTAAGTATACTTGTATTCAGCTGAATCGAAGACGAAAAAATTTTAAGGTCAAAAAAGAACGAAGGGGTTAGCCTTGGATGTTTTGTGATTTTTGACAAAAATAAATTTAGCTCAAAATCGACGTACAGATGTATTTTGAACTGCAGATTTCAAAAATGTGCTCTAAAATGAGCTAGGACTGCGGGCGGCCTAAATAAGTACACTTTCCCAGCGAACCGTTGTAGCTAGCGTCCAACTGAGGCCATTTCGAAATTCAGGAGGTCCAAATCAGTAAGTATACTTGTATTCAGCTGAATCGGAGACGAAAAAATTTTAAGGTCAAAAAAGAACAAAGGGGTTAGCCTTGGATGTTTTGTGATTTTTGACAAAAAATAGATTTAGCTCAAAATCGACGTACAGATGTATTTTGAAACTGCAGATTTCAAAAATCTGCTCTAAAATGAGCTAGGACTGCGGGCGGCCTAAATAAGTACACTGTCCGAGCGAACCGTTGTAGTTAGCGTCCAACTGAGACCATTTCGAAATTCAGGAGGTCCAAATCAGTAAGTATACTTGTATTCAGCTGAATCGGAGACGAAAAAATTTYAAGGTCAAAAAAGAACAAAGGGGTTAGCCTTGGATGTTTTGTGATTTTTGACAAGAAAATAGATTTAGCTCAAAATCGACGTACAGATGTATTTTGAACTGCAGATTTCAAAAATGTGCTCTAAAATGAGCTAGGACTGCGGGCGGCCTAAATAAGTACACTTTCCGAGCGAACCGTTGTAGCTAGCGTCCAACTGAAGCCATTTCCAAATTCAGGAGGTCCAAATCAGTAAGTATACTTGTATTCAGCTGAATCGAAGACGAAAAAATTTTAAGGTCAAAACAGGACAAAGGGGTTAGCCTTGGATGTTTTGTGATTTTTGACAAAAAATAGATTTTAGCTCAAAATCGACGTACAGATGTATTTTGAACTGCAGATTTCAAAAATGTGCTCTAAAATGAGCTAGGACTGCGGGCGGCCTAAATAAGTACACTTTCCCAGCGAACCGTTGTAGCTAGCGTCCAACTGAGGCCATTTCGAAATTCAGGAGGTCCAAATCAGTAAGTATACTTGTATTCAGCTGAATCGAAGACGAAAAAATTTTAAGGTCAAAAAGAACAAAGGGGTTAGCCTTGGATGTTTTGTGATTTTTGACAAAAAATAGATTTAGCTTAAAATCGACGTACAGATGTATTTTGAACTGCAGATTTCAAAAATGTGCTCTAAAATGAACTAGGACTGCGGGCGGCCTAAATAAGTACACTTTCCGAGCGAACCGTTGTAGTTAGCGTCCAACTGAGGCCATTTCGAAATTCAGGAGGTCCAAATCAGTAAGTATACTTGTATTCAGCTGAATCGAAGACGAAAAAAATTTTAAGGTCAAAAAAGGACAAAGGGGTTAGCCTTGGATGTTTTGTGATTTTTGACAAAAAATAGATTTAGCTCAAAATCGACGTACAGATGTATTTTGAACTGCAGATTTCAAAAATCTGCTCTAAAATGAGCTAGCACTGCGGGCGGCCTAAATAAGTACACTGTCCGAGCGAACCGTTGTAGTTAGCGTCCAACTGAGGCCATTTCGAAATTCAGGAGGTCCAAATCAGTAAAGTATACTTGTATTCAGCTGAATCGAAGACGAAAAAATTTTAAGGTCAAAAAAGAACAAAGGGGTTAGCCCTTGGATGTTTTGTGATTTTTGACAAAAAATAGATTTAGCTTAAAATCGACGTACAGATGTATTTTGAACTGCAGATTTCAAAAATGTGCTCTAAAATGAACTAGGACTGCGGGCGGCCTAAATAAGTACACTTTCCGAGCGAACCGTTGTAGCTAGCGACCAACTGAAGCCATTTCCAAATTCAGGAGGTCCAAATCAGTAAGTATACTTGTATTCAGCTGAATCGAAGACGAAAAAATTTTAAGGTCAAAACAGGACAAGGGGTTAGCCTTGGATGTTTTGTGATTTTTGACAAAAAATAGATTTAGCTCAAAATCGACGTACAGATGTATTTTGAACTGCAGATTTCAAAAATGTGCTCTAAAATGAGCTAGGACTGCGGGCGGCCTAAATAAGTACACTTTCCCAGCGAACCGTTGTAGCTAGCGTCCAACTGAGGCCATTTCGAAATTCAGGAGGTCCAAATCAGTAAGTATACTTGTATTCAGCTGAATCGAAGACGAAAAATTTTAAGGTCAAAAAAGAACAAAGGGTTAGCCTTGGATGTTTTGTGATTTTTGACAAAAAATAGATTTAGCTTAAAATCGACGTACAGATGTATTTTGAACTGCAGATTTCAAAAATGTGCTCTAAAATGAACTAGGACTGCGGGCGGCCTAAATAAGTACACTTTCCGAGCGAACCGTTGTAGTTAGCGTCCAACTGAGGCCATTTCGAAATTCAGGAGGTCCAAATCAGTAAGTATACTTGTATTCAGCTGAATCGAAGACGAAAAAATTTTAAGGTCAAAAAAGGACAAAGGGGTTAGCCTTGGATGTTTTGTGATTTTTGACAAAAAATAGATTTAGCTCAAAATCGACGTACAGATGTATTTTGAACTGCAGATTTCAAAAATCTGCTCTAAAATGAGCTAGCACTGCGGGCGGCCTAAATAAGTACACTGTCCGAGCGAACCGTTGTAGTTAGCGTCCAACTGAGGCCATTTCGAAATTCAGGAGGTCCAAATCAGTAAGTATACTTGTATTCAGCTGAATCGAAGACGAAAAAATTTTAAGGTCAAAAAAGAACAAAGGGGTTAGCCTTGGATGTTTTGTGATTTTTGACAAAAATAGATTTAGCTCAAAATCGACGTACAGATGTATTTTGAACTGCAGATTTCAAAAATGTGCTCTAAAATGAGCTAGGACTGCGGGCGGCCTAAATAAGTACACTTTCCCAGCGAACCGTTGTAGCTAGCGTCCAACTGAGGCCATTTCGAAATTCAGGAGGTCCAAATCAGTAAGTATACTTGTATTCAGCTGAATCGAAGACGAAAAAATTTTAAGGTCAAAAAAGAACAAAGGGGTTAGCCTTGGATGTTTTGTGATTTTTGACAAAAAATAGATTTAGCTCAAAATCGACGTACAGATGTATTTTGAACTGCAGATTTCAAAAATGTGCTCTAAAATGAGCTAGGACTGCGGGCGGCCTAAATAAGTACACTTTCCCAGCGAACCGTTGTAGCTAGCGTCCAACTGAGGCCATTTCGAAATTCAGGAGGTCCAAATCAGTAAGTATACTTGTATTCAGCTGAATCGAAGACGAAAAAATTTTAAGGTCAAAAAAGAACAAAGGGGTTAGCCTTGGATGTTTTGTGATTTTTGACAAAAAATAGATTTAGCTCAAAATCGACGTACAGATGTATTTTGAACTGCAGATTTCAAAAATCTGCTCTAAAATGAGCTAGGACTGCGGGCGGCCTAAATAAGTACACTTTCCGAGCGAACCGTTGTAGTTAGCGTCCAACTGAGGCCATTTCGAAATTCAGGAGGTCCAAATCAGTAAGTATACTTGTATTCAGCTGAATCGAAGACGAAAAAATTTTAAGGTCAAAAAAGAACAAAGGGGTTAGCCTTGGATGTTTTGTGATTTTTGACAAAAAATAGATTTAGCTTAAAATCGACGTACAGATGTATTTTGAACTGCAGATTTCAAAAATGTGCTCTAAAATGAACTAGGACTGCGGGCGGCCTAAATAAGTACACTTTCCGAGCGAACCGTTGTAGTTAGCGTCCAACTGAGGCCATTTCGAAATTCAGGAGGTCCAAATCAGTAAGTATACTTGTATTCAGCTGAATCGAAGACGAAAAAATTTTAAGGTCAAAAAAGAACAAAGGGGTTAGCCTTGGATGTTTTGTGATTTTTGACAAAAAATAGATTTAGCTCAAAATCGACGTACAGATGTATTTTGAACTGCAGATTTCAAAAATGTGCTCTAAAATGAGCTAGGACTGCGGGCGGCCTAAAKAAGTACACTTTCCCAGCGAACCGTTGTAGCTAGCGACCATCTGACACCATTTCGAAATTCAGCAGGTCCGAATTAGTAAATATCCTTGTATTTAGATAAATCGGAGGTGCAAAAATTTTTAGGTCCAAAAAGAACAAAGGGGTTAGCCTTTGATGTTTAATGATTTTCGGCAGATTCTATTTTTAGCTCAAAGTCGACATACAGATGTATTTTGAGCTGGAGATTCCAAAAATTTTATTAGAAATAAGCTAGGACGTCGGGCAGTCTGATTTACCTCACTTTTCGAGCGAACCATTGTAGCTAGCGACCATCTGACACCATTCCGAAATTCAGCAGGTCCAAATTAGTAAATATCCTTGTATTTAGATAAATCGGAGGTGCAAAAATTTTTAGGTCCAAAAAGAACAAAGGGGTTGTTAGCCTTTGATGTTTAATGATTTTCGGCAGATTCTATTTTTAGCTCAAAGTCGACATACAGATGTATTTTGAGCTGGAGATTCCAAAAATTTTATTAGAAATAAGCTTGGACGTCGGGCAGTCTGATTTACCTCACTTTTCGAGCGAACTGTTGTAGCTAGCGACCATCTGACACCATTCCGAAATTCAGCAGGTCCAAATTAGTAAATATCCTTGTATTTAGATAAATCAGAGGTGCAAAAATTTTTAGGTCCAAAAAGATGTTTAATGATTTTCGGCAGATTCTATTTTTAGCTCAAAGTCGACATACAGCAGATGTATTTTGAGCTAGAGATTCCAAAAATTTTATCAGAAATAAGCTAGGACGTCGAGCAGTCTGATTTACCTCACTTTTCGAGCGAACCGTTGTAGCTAGCGACCATCTGACACCATTTCGAAATTCAGCAGGTCCAGATTAGTAAAAATTTTTGAATTTAGATAAATCGGAGGATGTATTATGAGCTGTAGATTCCAAAAATATTCCCTGAAATGAGCTAGAACGTTCAGGGAATCCTTTTTCACCTTTTCTAGCTCATACGTCACAGTGGCTCTGGAAGATGTCTATAGCTTTGGAATCTGATGAGATAGCTCCTTCAAAATTACCGCAGTAGCATACAATTGAACGACTTCTAAAGTGAAAATTTACTACTTACCTGATTTAGATTTGGACAACTTTTTAATTTTTCCACCTTAAAGCTCATTATCTCAACACACCGATGTATTTTGCATTCCAGAATCAAAAAATGTCCTGATATGAGCCAGGAAGCATCTAAGTACTGCACAGTTCTGCATAAAATGATAGGGTGATTACATCTGATATTAATTCTTTCCCAATCAATATTTTATATTCATTACTGTTTATTTAATTTTTTTAGATAATTTCCACATTATTGGTTTCATTAATGGCATTTTGTCTAAATAACTTTCTTTTTTTTTAGAATATGTATTGAAACTTGTTTCATTTTTTCAGCATCGAGTTAAATTAGCCTCAAACTGTCCCTCCCTTATCAATAAAAGAGCTGGAGACTCCATGAGGCGTTCTGCCAGATCGAAGATGGTCCAGTGATTATTTAAGCATCAATGTTGATTGATTGTAAATACTGCATCATAATGTAAAACAGACAGAGGAATTGTTACCGATAGTCAATGTTATCTTAATCTTTGGGGCTGGACCACTTTGTTTTTAAACTGATTTGATGATATCTGCAATAGTAGATGAGGGACCATTATTTGTAAAAACGAGGACATAAAAATGATATATTGACCTTCAAATAAGTATAATAAGTGTATGAATGTAAATGGTGTTTTCTTTCCCTGATGAACGCTTTTACAACCTTTAACAACACCTGTCACCATTTTGTTCTATAATTCGATACGAGTAAAAAAAAACAATGTTCTAATTTTGTGGCATATTTATTTATCTAACTTTACAAGTCGTATAAATATTTTCCATGTTCCAAGTTCGATGGTATCGTTTAGTAGCCTGGTTTTTCCAATCCAACATGAAGTAGTAGCATAATGAAATCCATTCTCCAATATGGCAGTTTCCTTATCACTCTCGCTGTTTTCAATTCCATTTTTAACTGAAAACTCGTACCTACCTGATTAAAAATATCCAACTTTTGTGTTCTCTGTTCCATACGAGTAAGGGACCATCGAGTCATTAATATTTTTTTTTGTCTTGGAATATTTTCTTGGTTAGCAAAATGATAATATTTTGGGCAGAATGTATGCAAAAAGCACAAGTTTGCAAGTAAATCATTTAACTATAGCTATTCTTTTTTAAAAAGTTTATTTTAAATCTTCTCATTTCTAGAATTTACTAAACACTTTGGATTAAAAAAATGCCAGTGTGGTTTGTCTTTTTTGTAATTTTAAAAATTCCTAAAATTCACTAACAAAATTAATATAATTGTCAGTAGCTTTGTTTTCAGAAAGCTTAGTACAGCATAAGTTATGAAAAATGGCCTTGTAGATAAGTAATCTAGTATAGAAACATTTAACAATACCTGCTGGGTTTGTATCGTGTATTTTGCACTGCACTTTGCCAGATTAAATTACTAAATATTTTGCACTGGAATTAATAATACTTAAGTGATGTACCACATGATATATTTCCTTTTTTAAGAAAATTACCATTGTTCTACTTTCATAATAATTGTTCTATAACTGAATAGTAAAAGTAAGTTTCTTCATCTTAGAGCAAAGAACAAAAATTTCTACCTTTATTGGAAAATACAAACTGTGTAATAGTGGTATTAAGCTAGGCATTCAGTATGCACACTAGAAGAATATCATGATTTGTACCTTCAAAAGCACCCCCTTTTGTTATTGTTGCTGTTAAAGGATTAATCATTTTACAGACTTAAAAATAAGCTAGGATTAAGTAAAATATATAGCTTGTTAGATACAACTTTATTAAGTGATTAATAGCACACTAACTGCTAATAAACTTAATACATACCATGATAATCTGAAATACTTAAAAAACCCAATGAGACATGGCTAGCTAAAGTGGTTCGTGTTTGGTATATTATGATATTTTCGAGATGAGCAATTAAATAATATAAATATAATATGACACAAACTTTATAGCTAAATTTATTACATAAATAATATATTTTAAGATAAGCTACCACTTAATCGACGTTAAGATTTGAATATATTGCGATTATTACAACAGCCAATTACAAACACATGAGAATACCAAAGGATAACATTCAAATTGTTATGTCATTTTGTTATTCGAGAATAAATAACTGGTGTTAGTTCAAAACACACATCTAAGTACATACTGTGTGAAATTCAATTAAAGTACCATCAGCAAATAAAATTTTATTTTTAACTATACTTTTAAATATGTAATTCTATTTTAACAACATAAATCAACATCATAGAGAAATTGCACTGATCCAGTATTTACAAAATTTTGTTTGATTGCACGAAAATTATAATAATGAGTATTTACCAATTACCAACTGAATAATATACAATTAAAAAATTAAATTCAGGAAATTATTGCTATGACACAATCGTTTTAATATATAAATTAAAATCGAGAAATTTATTGGACGGATAACATAAATGATCAAATTGATGAGATTGCCGCACTATCAGATTCAACATGAGTTAAAGCCTTAAATCAAAATTATTTGATTTGCGACTGCTATTTGTGTAACTATCAACATGTCATAATTATTCGTATATACGACTTAAGCAACACATACATACCTACCTTACTAGCTTAACAATTATTGCAATTTCAAAAGTGGTGAACTCTGCCTGCCTCAGACATAAGTACAAAACAACTGCGTTCGTCTTTCTACATAACAACGAAATAAAGAAGCAGGCACTTCCAAGGCACTCTAGTTTTTAAGTTGCTTCAGAACGTTATCTGCACACAAGTGTGCATAAAACAACATATTGGCACTCGTCAACAAGTTTGTACTTTACGGACACTAAATACTACGGGAGGATTGAACAGCAGCAGAGATTGTATCCTCTAGCTTAATGGACAAAAGTGAGATTACGAAGCGGTTTTTCTCTACTGCTGTCGAATGCTCCTTGTGTAATATTACGATATTAGTAGAGCTGGATAAAAATATCCAGTATTAATTTGTTCCTTTGTATGCATATTACATACGCAAACATAAGTTGTTCGACAAACTGGACAAGTTACATAAAGAGTGCTTTAAATCAGATTTCAAAAGCGGAAAAAATTAAAAGCAAACTTATTATATAATTTAGTTTCTTGGTTTTCTAAATGGAAGATTACATTTGATTCCTTTTGTGTCGCCGGTAACTAACAGATAATAGTTACATTCCACTGGTATTATTTAAATTCGGTAAGCACATCATGGTCAAATGCAGCCTTTTTTTAAGAAAACTTTTTCCTGATTAATAAAGTAAAAGTGTTTTCAGAATAACTTTTTTGATTKGGTGCAAKTTTCCAGTGAATGATTGCTGTAATTTCTGCAAATCACAAGATTATTGCTACAGTTACCGCGATGCGCAACCGTCCAGTCTGCCTGAGTATCTCTCTCGCTAGTGCTACGAATGTACATGACACASAAAAAAATAGGTATTATTCCGATGAGTTAATATCGACGAGGACGCACATACAGAAGATCCTTAGTATACAGTGCGCCGTGACACAGTGAGGTTAGAGTTAGTGATGTGAGGTTAGACGTACCGCTACCGCAGATGGTCCGGCTTCCAGTTAGTGGAGTGTGGCGCAGGTGACAGGTTAGCACTCCAAGCCTACAGGCCGGGCAACCGGGGTTAACAAGAAAAGAAAAGAAAAAACAGTTTGTTAGTATTTTGTAATAAAAATAGCTGCACATTATTCAATTAATACTGATTAAGATTGTCCGCCACGGGCATCTTTTATCGGGGCATGCCGCTCAAAATGGAGAAGTTTTTAATCGTTCTTTTTTGTATCTCCCTCCCCCGTTACATTTTAAAGTACAAAAATTTTAGTTTTGCAAAATTAAAAAAAATCAGGATGTTTTATTTCATACCTTAGTATGAACAGCGGAATGGGGGTGTTAGCCCCCTCCTTTCCTACAAAAATTAATTTTGTGTTGAAAGGGTATAGCCAGATATATATGGGAAATCTGCCCCCATGACAAATTATCAGTTCTTAATCGCAATCAGTTTCTAAGTTTTCGATTATATTATTTTTTAATAGTAAAATTGAAAGTTAATGAATGGAATGAAAAAATATTTTTTTTATGTTTCCAGATTAACAGCCGATTTTTAGTAAAAAATATAAAATTTAAATCTTTTATTGAATACCCTTTTAAAGATTTTATCAGAAAATGTATTATACTCCTTTATACTCAGGAATTTCTTCGATTTTTTGAAGTGGTGGAACAATATAAATCTATATATATAATCGTGCATTTAAACAATCTTATATTTCATACATGGTAAAAACAATGTATAAAAAACAATTTTTACCGAAAATTAAGAACTACATACATTACTTAAAAAAATTTTTAAACAGTTTTAAAACTACATAATCTCTAATAATATAATTTTAAAATTATACAATGTTTAATGGTCTCTACACAATCACTTTGCAGTAAAACGGTACAAAATTGTTATTAAATAATGAAATTCTAAATTTTTGGTAAAATAAGTAATACATATTCTTTCCACAATAAAATATTGTTTAATCACAACATTGAAAAAAAATCCTTTTGCATTGGTTCATGTTGTTCCACCACTTTAAAAAATCGAAGAAATTAATGAGTAGAGGAGTATAAGGACATTTTCTGACAAAATTAGGTGAGTGAAATTTTTTTCATGCCTTTTACTCGAAAGAATTATAAAAAAAATCGCAATTCGCTAATTTTTAATTTTACTACTAAAAGGTAATAAACTCGAAAAAGTCTTTTGAAAAATTTGGAAACTGTTTGAGATTAAGAGCTGAGAATTTAATTGAATTATTTTTATATGGGAACAAAACGATCACCCAAGTCCCAATAAAAAAATTTCGCACATACCCTTTCAAAAAAATTCAAGATATTTCATTTCATACCTTAGTATGAAGGTGTGGAAATTTTTGTGTAGCAAAAAAAAAAGTATTTTTGTGATGGCAAAATTATTTGCCGCCCCCTCCAAAAAAATTTTCCAGACCCCCCCTGGTTTAGATGCCCGGATAAAAAATGACGTGGCGTTTACACATAAGATATAAGTCGATCGAACCGCTCTCGCTCAAAAAAAGTAGTGAAAAAGTGTTCGTAGACTATATCAAAATCGTGTAGGAAGGACTACGTCGTAAAAAAAGAGTGGGACGTGCATTGATAATGATCTCGGAAAATGCATGTGAGTGTAGGAGGCGTTATTCTGTACATGTTAATCTACGATCTGCTTGTTTTAATATAGTGCTATGAACACAATCGCACTCCACCATTCATACATTAGTTTACTTGGCCATGTGGAATTAGAATAGTAGTTATGAAAATAAAACGTGGTTAATGCTTATTAATACAGTTAATCGTTGCGCTGTATCATGAAAGTCATGGGGAACAAAGTGAAACATAAAAACTTTTTTGATTTTTGTATAAATATATTTTGTTCCACATTGGCGCAAGTCAACAACATACAAAAAATATAATATACTATATATGAACGTATAAAACTATTTAAAAATATCGCACAAAATATGCCGTTCCATTTTTTTATAATTCTTACTCTCAACGGCAAATTCAGTGCTTTCCTATAACAATAATGAACATAGATTCTTTTTATATATACTTCTAACATCAAATGCCGCTTGTGCTCTTTTGCATGTACCAAAACGGGAAAGAAGGACATCAAAAATAATATCACAAGTGTTACGGAGAAAGAATCGTTTTAGAGCACCACGAATGAAGTACGGACTAGAAACATTTGAATAAATAAGAAAAACTGTGATGTTTCAAAACATCTGCGGTATTAGTACCAAAGAGAGTGCAAATGGTAACTTTCCTTCTTCCCGTACCTAACCAGAGAGCTACGATAGAAGCAACTTCTGCATCAGTTTTTCACAACCCGCATTGTTTGCAAACTGAATACTGACAAAGAACGGCTAACACTGCTAAAGAGAGAAACCATGTGAAAATACTAGTGGCTCTTTTTCGGTACTAAAATTTAATCCTGAGCATTTAAAGCTTTTACGTACGGGGAAAAAAGACACACACGTTTCTCATACACCTGTAAATAAGAGGACAAAAAAAATGGAGACTAACCTTTTCTAATGAATTTTAAGACAGAGCACCAGCTCTTTGATAAGGGTGTTCCCTGATCTGGCCCAAATGTCTGCGCTGTTTAGCAGCGACTGCGGCTGCACCTACGCAAAGTCGACAGTTTAAAAACATGGCAAACAACAAATACAGGTCAGCGTCAAATTTGAACCGACAGTCAAGTCTGACGCTGAACCACATCCTTCTCGCACAGGGAGAAACTTGTAAAGCTACTAGCAGCAGTGCTCGTATAATAATAAAGCATAGTATTGATCTTCTGTTGCATAAATTTCGGAAATAGCGTTCCACAGTAAAATATTTAAACAAAACTGATTCATTAAATATTTTTCAATTTAAATACAGTTTCAGTCTGTTTGGTTCCTTGAAGTTGGTTCATTTTGCACTGAACTGAAAATATTTGGATCAATATGTGTATGGAAACTGAAAAAGGTACTAATTTTATATGTTTTATGGCACAGTGAAACAAAATTTAAGAAAAATAAAAAATTGAAAAATATGTCACTGCGGAACACTTCCCTACTTCTCAATTATTGCACTGCAATCAAACATTGAACAGAAGACCAATTTTTTTTTAAATACCTAAATTTATACAATATTCTACAACTTAATAAAATTTACTAATATCCATCTGGAAATCTATCAAAATCTGTATGCAGTTCAACATATTACTGTGGTGTATTTTGATAGTTTCAATTACAACACAAATAAATATCTCAAGGTAACAGAGAATAAATGCATTTACCTTAATCTACAATCTACACTTAAAAACAACGAATTTACCTCATAATATCGTACAAAATTAAAAAATATATATACAAAAACATGTGATGCGAAGACTGTCTGTTTCCTTACCTCATTTGAATACACTGGAAATGACTTACAAAAAAAACAAGACTACTGATGGTGCACGTTTCTAACGTAAGGACACCACAATAAAACACATAAATTAAAAAAAGGGGCACTAACAACTACACTGACTTGCAAAAAAAAATAAAACTTAAAAAGTGTAAAATAAAAATTTATATCGATCCTTACGTACACATGTACGTAGCTTGAAATATCTTTCTATCTGGGTTCATTATCACAGAAACATTGTAATAAGAATATAGCGAATTCTGACTAAAATACACCATCCCTCGGAGAGAATGCTCAGAAAATTGTACATACTTCAAGAAATGTAAAATTATATGGCCACATTAACAAAACAGGTACTGTTCATCGTTCATGCATTTTGCCCATGTCAGTAGCGGCGTTTAAAATGGGCACAATAGGTACAGTCAAAATCACAAACAAGCATGCAGAAAAGTATACTATTTTGCACAAAATACCATTTCATGACATTGTAAATTGGCAGTAATAAGCAGTAAGGACAAAAATGTCATTTAATGAACTCAGCTTCAACAACAATATTGATAGCTCAAAAAACTCCCTTTTTAATGAGTTGTGCTTTATTTGAAACATATTTTAAAAAAACGTTCCTTCTTGTCAAATTGTCAAAAGTAAATAAAGATTTTGTGTAAAGATAAACTTTCTTCTCATTTGTTGGAGAGGGCATTCTAAAATCCTCCTTGACAGAAAATATTTTCTAAGGTTAGTTTATTCATTCTTTGGCCTTTGCTAGTGTTTGTGGGTAGGTATTCCTAAGCAACACAAGACCTTTAAGTTACTATTTCTTGATCTAATATTGTAGAGCAGGAAACCAGTAGAGCTAATATAATTTAGATCAAGGTATTATTAATATTAGTTCATCTTTTCAGACTGAAACAAGAAACAACTATGACAACAGGTAAAAGAAAAGATGGAACATAAAATTAAAAGACCAAAAATGTGTACGGTACTTCTTACTAAGTGTTATCTTTAGTCAAATTGCATGTGCAACACGCTGCAAATAGGGATGGTGAAAATAAGCAAATGAATCGATTTTTACGTGTATCGATTCAATTTTGTATATTACACAAAAAATAGGATACTTCATTCTTTAAAAATTGGACTAGGAACCAGCGTGAAATTCATATCAATCAAAATGAACTTACAACTCAGTGTTCTTTAGGAAGCTAAAAAATTGAACCTGTTCAGTGTATAATGAACACTTGTAATCATTATAACTGCAAGTATTACCTCTTCCTCGTTTTGGCATTTTACTTAATTGTGAACACAATCAAGATAATTTAAAATTGCAGATTTATTTACAATTTAGCAACAGCCTGGTATGATTTCGGCCTTTCGCAAATCTTTCTCACGAAAAGTGATTACTGTCGCTTCTTACAAAATCGTTTCTTTTTTTAGAAACATGAAACAATCTAGATCCTCATTAGAAGTATCGATTTTATTCTGGATCCCATCGATATTGGCCATCCCTAGATGCAACCAAGCAGCAGCTGCAGCGAATCAGATTTCGTAATCTATTAGCTCACGCCCCTTTGATCTTGGGAAGTAAATAGCCTTCACATTCAAAAAGGACCAGTGAAAGAGAGAGGGGAGAACACTCGTGGACTACGCGTACACTAGTAAACAAGGAGGCCGTCATATTGTCCACGGAACCGTCAAAATTCTGGCGCTCGCTTTAAATTGTGACACTTTGGGCAACAGTTCCACATAAATATAAGGTAAATGTAAACCAATAGGATGTAGCAGTCTTGATCTACTAAATTCAGTTTGACTTGCTGTTGATGTGATTTCAAATAGATAGTTGCAAAGTGAATTGAATAAAAGTACCGAGTGCCGAATATTTGACGTTTCTATGAACAATATGGCTACCATTATCGTGTTCTAGGTAAATCTGGATGCGCAGTCAGCCCATGCGTGTTCTCCCCACTCTATTTCTCTGACAAGGACAGACAATGAAGTTTTTTTCGTGACAATATATTATCCTCTGCTGTTTATTACGCTGTGGCCATAACTTACGAGGATTTGTCTTACCAATAAAAACATAATTTTTGTCAGAGTTACGATACCTTTCTGCACACCCCAGTTTTGTTTGCCGAGCCGCCACTGTCATAGGCAAAGCATGCAAATGATGACTTTATTAGTGTTGGTGTCTCGAGATCGACATCAATAAACCATACAACCAGTCGGGAAACCTCCGCAAAACGACAAATGCCTGGAAAACTAGATTTAAGGTGCATGCGTTGATCCGTTTGCGAAAGTGCACAATTTTCTGAAGCTTATCGATACCTGACGAACGTCACCTTAAGGCCTAACAGAAATTAATATTGTAATAAAAATCTAACAGACAAAGACGAGTGCTTCATTTTTTTTAAGTACTACCTAATAAATTTCACCTATTTAGCGTGCAAACAACCCACCGGAGTGATCGGCAGTGGCGTACTCTGTGAGGAGGGGCGAGGCGGCCAGCGCAGCGTAGTTCGTGTAGTCGGCGTACGGCGTGTAGATGAGGCCGTGCGGGTCGCCAGGCGAGAGGAGGGAGCCGGGCGGCGCGCTGCCGTTCAAGATGGAGGCCGCCGTCGTCGGGACGGACATGCGCGGCGACAGAATGAGGGGCGCTCCCAGGGGGGTGGCGGCCGTGCGCAGGGGGGTGGTCGCCAGGCCGGGGATGGCCGGCGAGAGGAGCCTCTGCGTTTCGGCGGCTGCTGCGGCTACGCGCCTCCATTCCTCGTCGCMAGCTGAAATGATAAATACACGAAATGTCKGCGCCATTTTGTTAAATGGTTTCGTTKGGTGGGTTTAGTGGCACCTTTTTTTCTTCATTGGAGAACTCACACCAGGTGTTAATCAGCGGCTAATGCAGCTAGTCCATTTTCCCATCCTGTTTTAGTTCGTTCGGCATTATTAATTAGGTGTTAGTACATACCTAGCAATGAACCATTTGATAGGGTACATGACAAATGCATTTAATAAATACAGGGTTTATATAAACGATCATGCAACGCGGGTGGCGTTGATTTCTGAATTCTTTGTGCCGCCTTTTTGTAACTGCTGCCAAGCTACAAAATGCACGGCGATAGTAGTTCACGGTTGCACATCAATGTCACACCACAGCTCCGAAATGTGAGGTTTCTGCAACCTTAAAGTTAATTATCCCATAAAACACTACAGAATATGTTGAAAATACGCACTCCCAGGCGTTTTCTCGTATATATCAAATAATTTAATAATCGACAGATGACAAGTAAGCAATACTTGTGTTCACCTTCCTGAGAGGCAGCAAATTGATTTAATGGATAATTTTCATAAGCGTCCTGATGCATGAATCATTTATAGAATCCCTGCATAGATTTCAAATTATGAATTCGGAAAGTTGTTTGCAACCACAAAAGATTGCCAAAGCGCTGAATTTGGAGAGGGAATATGCAAAGACTCTGCTCGATACATTAGTATTTAAAAAAAATATAGTGCCAGTAGTTGTTTTTTTAATAATGTCCCTAAAACAGCAAAAGAAAATCAGGGCTAAGCTATCAAAATTTTATGATTTTTGTTTGCAATTTACGCTAATTCTAAAGTTATTTTTCAGATTTTGCCAAATAAATACCCTGCATATGTCCTTTATCTGTCCAGTAAGAATATTTTATTTTATTTTAATATTACACCATAACTGCTGTTTTGAGCGCATTTTTGAAATTATAAAATTTTTAAAAGGAGTGCGAAATGGCGAAAGTGAGTCAAGAAAGTTAAGTCAACGACTTGTTTACAGTGGCTTTAAATTTATGTGAGTTATATTTGTTGTTTTCACATCAAGCTTAGTGTTTTAGACTAGCGCAATGTGAAATAAAATATATATGTCTGCAAGAAAATGACGATCATTTCGAACATTTATAATGATTAATGGATCAAGCCTACTTTATCCGTCTCTTCATAATTTCCTGTATTATATAAAAAACATCCACACAATCATGTTATCCATGAATTTTTACTGCTCTCTGTGAATTTCAAATGTGAATAGGAAAAGAAATACTCTCCGCGTGACGTAACTTGGGTTCAGATTAGCTCCGCCCATAGATTTATTTGTAACCAAATGATGAACAATGACATAATATTAAAATTGAGCGGTAAATTATGAAACTTGAATATTTAGGACATTTTTTCCATAAAAATGTGAAGTTTAACGATTCTGTGGTAAAAGTTATTATTAAATATCAGTTTGTCATGTACCCTTAATGGAACTATATCTAGAAGCATCGTCTAGTACAGAAAATAATATTGTAATGGTAATACTGTTACTTACTCGATGGAGTAAAATATTAGTGTTCCGGCTAACTAGATTAAATAACGAGATTGTTAGTGAACTAATAAATACATACATAAGTAGATTTTCTCCCACTCACCAGTGGCTGAGGCTGCTTTCGAGCTGGAATCCCTGTAGGTGCCGTTAATGATTGCTAGTTCCATCAGCTGCCTTTTCTTCAGTTCGTCTTCCCCATCAGCTTGCTGCAAACAAAAAGATTATTAGCAACGCCCCCTTATTACGTTAAAGCCAATAAAAAAAACATGTTTATACTGGCCTGAGTGCCAAACGAGTTATGCTAACGGACTTGCGAGGAAACCGACCTAGATTTTGATGGCTAGATTTTTACGGAAGGGAACTAGTTCACGCCGGAAAGAAATGAGAAAAGCCCGTGTGTGTTTATGCTTTCGTTTTTGGTTTGCCCGGTTTTACGTCATATACGTCCGCGTGCATGCAAATATACGTTGTGTGTTTACTTTGCGGATAAGTGGAATTTTAAACACTAAGAGTTGGTAAATGAACTGGTTTTCGGTTTGCAGAATGTGGAGATGGGATCGGTTGTAAAATGTGCTTGAACATTAAAAGAAATAATACTACTAGAAGTTTTGGTAAAAAAAATAATGCTAATGTATGCGATTTTAACGAATTTTTAAACACAATTCGGTATGGTTGTACGTATTTCCAGACAGAGTATTTCTGATAATAAATAATAATGTCTTTATTTGGCGAAGTCTAGCTAAAAGCTATTCAACTTAACCCAAAAAAGAATGCAATAATTAAAGATTACACAATATATAACTTAACCTATTTATAAGTATTAGCATTACATGAAGGAAAGTGGCAAATAATAAATGAAAATGAGAAACTATATACGTATTACAGAGTATAGAATACATAACTACAATTGGGTATTATCACTTTTTTTTTAAATTACGTAAAATGAATCTTCGAGGGCATATATATCGTACGCCATGTTAAAAAAAATAAACAAAATATTTGTAGGTAGAGAATATCAGGTCTGAAATTCGAATCTTAGGAGTCACCGCCAAAACGCTTCTATCCAAGGTTATTCAACGCGTGACGTCAAGTGTCATGTAAACATTACCGAGGAGCGTGCTGTTTAATGGTGTAGTATCATTCTTGTATTGGAAAAGCTTTTGTGTGGTGTTTATTGAAAGGACGGTGTAAAAGGTCGCACCAAAAAGTGTTTTGTGTAGTTTTACAAGCATCTATTAAGTATGCAAAACAAAATAAGTGTTGTTTTGTACATGGTTAAAAAGTACTTCAGTCAGTTCAGCTAACAAAATTTTTGTAACCGTTCTTCGAGATTATCAACGTATAAAAAAGTTGTTTAAGGCCCCTAGACGTGATATGCCGAAATCGCAAAATTTGTTTTTCTGTTGCGAAGATCATCTTAATTCTTACTGTAAGTTCTATTATTCTTTTTGGGGTTATAAGTGTTTAGCATTCAGTTTATATTTTGTTATAGCTTGAAGAGGATATGAAAAATTATATGCGATTTATGTTGATAGCGGAAAATATTATAATAACGACGTTGTTCCCCATATATTCGACTGTTAGCCAGACCGGAAACGAGCCCCATGAGCCCCGAAAATAAATGGCAATTTATATTTATTCTGACCTCTAAAGTAAATGTCAAGTTTAGTGTACACTTTTGATTCTTACATTTTTATGTTTACAAATAGGATGTTTCCAACAACCCACTGTGATTATATTATCAATGCTACGTTAATTTGATAAAAAGTTCACTTATGCTCTTGCTTTTGCTGTTACGTTCCATAACAATGAACATGCCTTCAGAAGTCATAACTCATAAGTATTTCACTTTTTCTTGACGTATTTTAATTCGCTTGTCACAAAATGAACGTAAACAACAAACTGATAAATTGACGGGCTGAGGCTGACGCGTGACGCGCTGACCCCAGATGTAAACAAGCGGCCATTTACAAGACACCTGACGTCACGGCCAATATGTTCGCGTTTTGGCGGCCCCTTTAAATATTCACATTTTTAATATTAAAAATACCCCTTACGATCCATTTTTTCGAATTTATAAGCTGACACAGCTGTTTTGTGGATTAGATGCTACCTATTAATATGCAATTTAATAAAATATAAATACATGGAAAATACCCAATTCAAACAGTTTCAATGAATTAATTCTTGACATTTATCCCAAAATAAGTAATTTCCAGTTTTGAATGTATCAGGTAGTAAATTATAAACAGACACAGCATTAAAAGAGAAGGAACTTGAAAACCGGGCTGTTCTAAATCTTAGTAAACTAAAATTTACGTKCCGCAAGTTCATTGATTTTCATCCACTGCAGTTCTCGAATTTCTCAGTAACATGATTAAACTTTCCGCTACACTATATGAAACGAGAAAGAGTGCTCTTTCGATTGGTGAAAGAAATTTTGAGAGGCATAAAAAATAAGCCCAGGGCGGCAGTGTAATCGAAATCAAAATAAACTGTGAGCACTGGCACGGGCGCTTTCTTGCCCTTATAAGTATTTGGGGTGGCCTAACATGTTGACAACACTTTTGTCGCCCTGCTTGCAGTCTGCAAGTATCAAATCTCTGAAATAAAACTTTTATTTTACTGCCTGTTTGTGGTAAACAGGAGATTATTTATAAGTAAGCAAGTGAGTAAAAGAACAATATAATGTTATTTGATTTGGATAAGCATAAAACCGAAAATGTCCTTCTGCATGAGCAGCGGCACAATTTGCAATGTCATTAACTCAAACTTGCGAAGCTCAACCTAGCGAAATGAAAAACATTTTATTTGTCACCTCTCCATTCATGGATACGTTCTTTTACTGCACATTGCACATTTCATATAGGTCTGAAACGCCATTATTAATGGACATTTCTAAATTACAAGCTGCGAATACGCCGGTGTCAATTAACATTTTTCATACATTTGCCGGTAATTAATAAAGATTTCGAACGTAAATACGTTAATGGACTCTTACAAGTCAACACGTGTACTATGAGATTTTATCTAATGTCATACGGAATGTAGAGACATTGTGCTATTATGGGCAGCCTGATGATACGAAAACATCCGCGTATATTTTCGGCATCAGATGAAAACAAATTGTATTTTTATTCTTCCAGTCAGCTTCTGGATTTACGCGTAATTTAATCCAATTTAAAATATACGGCGCCACCAAAAAATTAATTAATGTTGTTTGGTTGTTTCTGCTAACACAGGATATGATAGGCAATCGTCTAGTATTATTTCTTGTTTTGGGACATTTCTTAATAAAATCTGAGCTACAAAGTTTTTGCACACTATTTTTGACTAGTCCTCACACACCGAAAATGCGTTATTTTCTTTGATTTACGCAGGTATAGTGCAGCACAGTTAGATTTGTCATACTTCTTTAATGGTAAACATATAAGACGGATCTTTTACCATGAGTAAACAGTTTTCAGACGTGTTTACCCAAGGAGCTTCACAATCCGTTTACTTCATCGCAGGAATGTCGCTAAACAGTTTTGAGGCGACATAAAAACAGGGTGACGCCCAATAACTAGATGTTTGCAAGTAAAGGAATCGTTAAAAATAAAAGTAAACATGTCCCCAGGCATAGAAGTCAGTGAAAAGTGACGTCATTTAAAGTTACATTTTTACTAGTTTAGTGATTCTTTACTGTATCGACTGTAGGCGTATGAACAATGTATACGAAGAGTTTGCAAGGAAACAAGAGTGTAGCTTGTGAAATTTTAGGTGACTCATCTACATATGCAGTATTGCTGTCTTCATATTACTTTTAGGTCGTAACAATACAGTAATCAACAGGAGAATTTTGCAAAGAGAGTTTTTTTTTTTCTTATCACGGTCCACTTCGTTTAACTTTAGTTCTAACAGAAGTTTCACAAAATGTCTTACCCGTTAGATTTGCGAAAATGTATTCACAACTTGATTGGTTAAATGCTCAAATGTGACATTGTAGACATTTATACAGGATGTTTCACGAATGATAATGACCCTGACGAAATTAAAAATGCAACCCAAAATACATTCTCATAGCCAATGTGGTTATTTTACATAATGGTATTATTTTAAAAATAAATTGGGAATCCATGACGGCTATGCGCTATGGTTCCTGTCACTGTATTTATTAAAAGTCAAAATGTATTCAAATGATGAAAAAACAGATATGATTTTGATTTATGGCGAATGCAAGTAAAATGCTTCCGCTGCTGCCCGTTTATACAGACAACGTTTTCCAAATAGAAGAGCTCCTGCCGATAACATTTTCAAAAGACTTGAATTAATTTTAAGGACAAACTGGCCACTACTAAAAAAGTCGAGAGAAAGAACAGCAACAGGCCCTGACAATGAAATTAGAGTATTGGAAATGATTGACGAAAATCCTCATATTAGTCAAAGGGTAGTCTCAAGAGCAATCGGTATTAGTCTGTCTTAAGTACACCGAATAATTGAAGGCAATCAATTTTATCCGTATCACTTGAAAATTGGTTCAGGCCTTAAAGGAGACACATTATCCTAAAAAACTGGCTTTTTGTAACTTTTTTTGGGAACACCAAAATTTGAATGTGAGATTTTATAACAACATTTGCTTCTCAGATGAAGCAAGATCTTCTAATAATGGTGGAGTTAACAAACATAACATGCATTATCATGTGCAAGAAAATCCACGTTGGATTCGAGAAGGACATTTTCAAACTATCTACTCGACGAATGTCTGGTGCGGAATATTGGGGAATCAAATTGTTGGGCCTTATTTTTTCGCTATAGTTTAAACGGCAGTACTTATCTAAATTTTTAAGAAACATTTTACCGGTACAAAATGTAAATTTACAAGTAAGACAAGATCTATGGTTCCAACAAGATGRKGCACCTGCGCATTMTCATAGAATAGTGCGAAATCATCTTGATTTGGTTTTGCCTAACCGATGGATAGGAAGASGTTCAATTAATCCTTGCCTACCGAGAAACCTGKACCTTACTCCTTTGGATTTTTTTCTGTGGGGAATGGTAAAAGAKCAAGTATACCAAACACCAATTGAAAGTGTAGAACATTTGCATAATAAAATACGTGATGCATGTAGATCCATCACTCCAGAAATGTTAATGCATGCTAAAAGATCGTTTTGGGCACGAATTCAAGCTCGTGAAAACAGCGGAGGGCGACATTTTGAGGATTTATTACATTAATGTTACTGAATAAACATTTTTCAAAAATAAAATTTGTTTTACAATACCGAATTTACTTAAAGCAAATGATTGAAGTTTATGTAAAAAGTTACGAATTTATACAGCTCTATACGTTTTATATTTTTTAAGACGATGAACGATTATTAATGTTACCTCTGCAAATGTATTTTGGGTTGCATTTTTAATTTCCTCAGGATCATTATCATTCCTGAAACATCCTGTATAGTAAATAAAATTGAGTTTAGATTCACCAAATTACTGCATAAAATTAATGAAATTAGTCACTTACCGGAATCAGAAGCTTTTTTACTTCTTCCACTGCCCTGGTCAGCTTGATTTGTGCTCTGTTTTCAGTGTCTTCAACTGTGAGGAGTACATGAAGATCATCTGATAAATGTTCCCAGTTGGGTTTGCCTCTATTCTGATCCTCCTGTGTGAAAAAAAATACACTAGTCAAGTACATATTCAGATGTATTCATGGTAAAGATGGTTTACAATACCGAAACAACGAAGAAATTTCAACGAATATAAAAAACTTCTGTTTCCAGAGATGAAATGTTAAATATTTGGAGCGATTAAAATATTACAACCGCCCGTGTTCACGTGCCTTACCAAAATTAATAAAATAGGTTTACGACGACGATAACTCGAGTAAAAATAATTATATTTTATGGCAAGAAGAGAATTTTGTTTGTGATGAAACTTTAGAAGTTGTGCCGAAGTTAATAAACCTGGCTTGGCAACAGGATTTGATTGGTTTCTTATTTTCATCGTTGGACATAAAACCTGACGAATGACCCAGTACCGTATTAAGATATGGATTTATACGGTAACGTGCGCTGTATTATGATGTTAAACAAGTTCTATGGCATTCATTTATTACGGTAAAAATTTGAGTAATACGTGAATGTAAACATTATTCATTTGTGTTAGAGAACACATGTAGATGTGAAGAGGCGTCAAAAATATAAAAAATAAGTTTTTGATACCGAAAGAATTTTTTAAAGAATATATGTATGTTTTTTTTACTGGAAAAATATTTGCAATCGTGAAAACAACAGCACATGTTCGTATAAAATCCTGCAACTCAGGCTTCTTGGCTAGTCAAATAAAATTATTTTTGAGATTAAATTCCAATTATAGCTATAAATATAAAATTAATTTTTGAAATCAGGATTATAATTATTACTATATACTAGTGTACGGATGAATCTATCACACAACAGTTTTTTATAGGGGCCTCACTAATCGGATCTCGGAAAGTTGCGCAGTTTTATCCTCTTTAATTTTCAACTAAAAAAAAAACAATGAAATTACGGATCGTTCGGCATTTATAATAAAAAAAATCCAATTTTCGATCTTTTGTTGAAGCTTTTCAATTGGTATTTGGAAAACAACTTAACAAAATGTTAATCTTTATTTGAGTACTTCCAAATATGTCGTTAAATAGATTTTAAGAAAGTGGAACAAACTTTTGTTTTTCTTTTCACACATTCAAATTCTGCCTATTTTTCTGGTTAGATAGAATTTTCAGAAAATTTTTAGTGTTAACATTTGGCTTGGCACATTAGGAGGTTGCATCTCGCATTTTTATAAACGACATTGTAGGATTATTTTGAAGATATTCTCTTAAATATTTTAAGAAAACTGGAAATTAATGCCGTAATACGACAAATCCTGTATGACATGAAACATTATACACGGACAAAAAATATTAATTTGGCTAGCAAGATAATGCATTCAAAAGATTGGAATGAATTTTGAACATTTCTTATAATTTTCACATCCTAATACTCATTTCTTTTAACTATTCTTTTGTTACCTTCTAATACAGATTTCTAAGTGTAATTGTTTTATTTTTTGAATTTATTTACAATGTTTAAATATTCAAAGTCGACTTGATAGTAAATGACATTACTAACAATACTTTTAAAAATCGTTTAACATGTGGCATATGAAACAACAAATCAAGCAGAAAATAGGCATAATTTGAATATTTAGAAATCCAATACGATAGTAAAGAATAACAAAAGCTTATCATTTTCGCAAAATCTAAGACATTTTTCTACACCAAAAAAGTTTTTCCTACTAAAAATACGTCTTTGAAGCTTTTTATATCACTGGGATTTTGTTAAATTTTATTTTAAATAAACAAATTTTCATTTTGCAACTAAAACTGCGCTTTGGAGAATCGTTTTCCAATGCCAACTTTGAACCCGTCTGGAGGAAGACTAGTAGCAAATGGAACAATGAACAATGCCTCCAATGACTTTTTATAGAGAACGTATGCACTAGATTTAGTTTTTCAGCATTTGCACAAAACTTTTTAGGTGTTTTTGCAGTTTTTTAATTCTATCATTAACTATGTGTGATTTGGTGAAAAAACTGCATCTTTAGCAAAAACGTTACGTAATCGAATTGTACGTAATGTAGTGTCATTTGCGAGTACCTACCCAAAAAAACTCTTTTTGCCTATTCTTTTATTTTCGTGTCAGAATAAATCTTTGCAAGCACAGATCATTTGTTCACTGTCAACCTTGGACTTTTTTGGTATATCTTTAACAAAGACCTTTTGTCAGCTTACGAACAATAGTGAACGCAATTAATCAAACGTGGTGTTTAATATCTGGTAAGCCGCACTTGATTTATTTCACAGGTATCTGAAACAATCGACATATACGCAGTATCGAAAGCTAAATTTGATAGCATCTACACATATTTTTTCTGGCTCTTTCAACAACAAAGCCTTCGAAGAAAACGCTAATGGCTCATGCACCACAAAGGAGACCATTAAAAATAGGCTCATTAATGAACCAACAAATTACTAAAAAAAGAACGGCTATCGGGATCGGCCGGCAAATGAAATCGTTTGTCCACGACATTTTTAATAATCTTCAAAGAAGCAAACATCAAAACACGAAGATGCCCAGATAAGTTATACTTACTTGTGTCCATCCACCTTTTTAACAGGCCGCTTGAAAAATTTCAAAACACATAATTGGGTATTAGATTTCGACCTGGAGGGTAAAAATAGACAGGGCGATTTATGCCGTCCGGGTTTCAAAGGGAAGTCCAATAAAAATAAGTTTGTTTTTCCACGATTTAACACGGGCTCACCTGAGTGGGGATGAAAATAGACATGGAAAACAGCCAGGACAAACGAACGTCGACTTTGTGACAAAGGGCGAAGCTTCATAATTAAAACCAACTTCGTGCATATATAAACAGTTCTAAATTCAATCAAATAATTAATTTGTGCTAACAAAACCATACCGTTTTTATTTATTATTTATAATTTGTCAATTACATTTCATTATTTCTCAAAACACCCACACATTATTGTAAATGATCTATTTCCTATTAGAAAATTTAAATAAATACGAATACAAAGGGCTGAAGACAAAATTTACCAAAAAACAAGTAGATAACAATTCTATGTAATACAATACTACTATGATTTTTGCAGGGCTGTACTAACACTGACAGGTTTCAATAAATAACGTTCCAATGATAATTTATGGTATTTGAAATCGCTAGTAATCACTATCACTAAAAACCTTTGAATTTTGTATAACATGTTAGTATCATTAAGTAACTTGTCCTGTTTAAAAAGTTCATTTTCTGTCTTTCAAAAGTATAGTGACTAAAAATTTATGGCTTCCTTTTGAATATCGTGAATTATCACAGAAAAAAAAACAAATTGTCAGGTCACAATGAGTAGATACAGAAATATCTACAACATAATAATACCTTTTTTAACCTACCACATGAAATGAACAAACAAAATCGGTAACCCTCGAGATCGTTTGAGTTTTCCTTTTTTTGCTCTACAATATTTTGGGTTTATCTTTTTACCATAAATAAATATAAGCAATTCCTTCCATTTGTATTGTTGATGAATTGAGAAATAAATGAAGTTGTCCGATACATGATTTTCCTTTTACCAAAATACGTATCCAAGCATATATTATTTTTTTCACAAGTTTCTGTCATGTGAATATTCCTGCACACAAAAACACAACTCGCAAATGGAACTATTATTTTTAATATAACTATCACTTTCATTGCTAAAATCATGATTAACTTCTATTATTAATTCTTGTACATGATTCGCTCTGTACTGATTTTCAATGTCCAGTACATGTCGCACTGAATTTCTCCATGCATCAACACTTGTTATTTCAGCTTCGTGTCTAATTTTTAGCAGCATTTCATTGCCAAATTTTCCACCGGTGTTCCCTCGTCGAATTCTTTGTTTCAACTGCCCCCATATCATTTCAATGGGGTTGAAAATGCAATGATATGGGGGTAATCGTAGAATGGTGTGTCCACATTCAGAAGCGAGAATGTCAATTTTAAATTTCTTCGAAGATTTTTTTGTGCCAGCACTTCCAACAATTATTTTTTTTTGTAGTCCTCTTCGAAATATAAATCTTCTTTTCCTAAAAACTCTTGAATGGTTACCTTATGGTAACTAGCGTTGTCCATTACCATGACGCTGTTTAGTGGCAACTTGGGCAATAAAATGTTTTTGAACCAATTTTCAAACACTTCCGCATTCATATCAGAATGATAATCGGCGCTGGCTTCTTTTAAGTTTTTACATCCAACATACAGGGCTCCAGGAACTAAACTATTTTCACCTCCTGCGTGTAGAATCAATATTCGTTTTCCTTTTGACGCCGGAATATTGACGTTGCACTTCCCTGAGTCATCAACCCATCCTTTTTTTTATTGTATCATGGGTATCGTATCATGTTTCGTAAAACTTTAAAATGTAACACAACAAAATATAACACATATGCTTTCAATACCGCTTATAGTAGGAGTAGAATAGTTCCGATTTCTTCTAATTTCAAAAAAATTTACAGGTAGAAATTACGTTTGTGATCCTCCGGATTAAAAGAAAACTTTAACCTGTGAAGAAACAGGGCAGAGGACGATTGCACACCGCGATCAAAAGTTATAAAGTACGGGCTGCCGCATTGAAATTGGAATGTTTACCATTTATGGTTATAAAAATAGATACTACTCATTAAATTAGGACAGAATACGATTTAGTCATACATTAAAAGCTATTAGATGAGGAATATTTGTAGTTCAAAGAATGATACCAAATAATGCTCACTGATTAACACAATTTTTGGATACGGTCCACTCCGCTCCAAAACAGTGGAAGGTGCCGAACCCGTCTGTTATTTACGACAGCTTCAGGTAATACTTGTAAACCATTGCTTGATACTTTACGCACATTAATGACGCGTTCCATTGCATCAAACAACCCTAATTTGAGAATTTTTACACTTAAAGTGAGCTACCTGCATTCCATATATAGCTAAGTGATGTCGCAATGATCTGTACATTTCAAAGTATTTCTACACCAAAAATTAGCTCTTTAGCTCCCACTGTTATCGAGAAAATATATAAAACATTGCACAAATTCTGTTCTCGGACAAATTGGGATTTCAACTTATTTTCTCAAAAAATTTGTTATGAAATGCGTGTTTTCTTTTGGTACCAATGAAAAATTTAGATATTGCGCCATCCAGCCCTGTAATTTTTAGGAAGGGGGTGCCTTTATTTATAAAAATGACAACCCCAATTAGTTTCTTACATCACCGCACCTTTGTCCGTTTTTTCATGTTTCAAAATTGTCGATGTGTTCTTCGATCAACTAAAACACACAATTACCATAAACTGTGCCGTAAACGTTTCAATCAACAACAGCAAACCGCGTAATTCGAAAAAAACCACAAAGTGACCTCACATGTTAGATAATGCAGGTGCTCGTGATTTAACGTTGATTTCACAAAATGTATTAAATCGCTTTTGATTAGAGGTTTGGTCAATGGGGAAACTACGTTTGCAGTAGTGCCTTTAGCAAGCTTAATAAAAATTAGGAACAGAAAAAAATAATTGACAATTTCCTGTTGCTTGAAACCGCGATTACCACACATGTGATTATTCTTTTGTTTCTTCCTGACAATTTTATTCAAATTAAGAAGATTCGTGTTGTACATAAATTTGCCTTGCACTGAGTCATTGTTACAAACGAAAGTTACTCAACATGTTTTGCTCGTAATTGAAAATGTCAGCTTGGCCCTTTGTCGCCAGATGTCTCCCTGGCAACGGTCGTCAGTCCGGCTAGATTGCCATTATGCAACATCGACCTTGATTAACCTTAATTAAACAAGACGTTAAACCGAGCACGGCCATAAAAACCCAAAGCAAACAACTAAATAATTACAGGCATAACATACACACCTTCTTTTTGTCTCTCATGGAGCCCTTCCCTCTGACCATAATTTTGCATCCTGTTTCCTGTTCTAACTGTTTGGCTGTCATGCCGCGGGGTCCCAGGATCCTTCCCACAAAATTGAACTGAAACAAAAGGCGATTATTAGACAATGCCGTCATTAGATTCGGGGACATGTGAATCAGGATTGTGCAACAATGCAGTTGCGCGATTGAGACGTTATTACGAGTATGCGTTTGATCGCGCGACGCTTTACACAAGGGCACAACCTTGCCAACGAGAAATATGAGAATGAGCCAGCTGGGTTGTAAACTAAACCGTTAGTAGGTGCGAAGGATAATGCTAGAAATGAAGGCAACAGTTTTATTCGAGTCCTGACAATCTGCCAATCTGATACCTCGAGCGAGAGTCAAATAAAAACCTTAAAAACATTGCTAGACAAAAACCATTAAAGCAACCTTAAGTGCAATCAAAGTGCAAAGCCACTCATCTACTGTACTCAAAGAAATGAATTGCTAAATCTAAATAAAATATTATATTTTTGGAGCACTTGCTACTTCCAAGTAACATTTGTTAAATAAAAGTAAAAGAAGCTTACGTTTCTAAAAGCTATGGTTTAAAAGTGTTAGCTGTGAGAAAACACAATAATTTTTAACTTTACTTACAATAAAACTTATAGTTTCCTTGCAGTCTGAATTTGCTAACGCTATATTAAATTTGAAGCATGATTTCATTAACAAGTAGCTGCCTTGAAGACCTCTTTTTAGAGCAACAGCAGCAATTGGGTACTATCACTTTTTTTGAAAATTACGTAATATGAATCTTGAAGTGCATATATATCGTACGCCATGTTTCTTTAGAAACAAAAAAAATATTTGTAGGTAGAGAATTTCAGGTCTGAAATTCGAATTTAGGAGTCACCGCCAAAACGCTCCTATCCAAGGTTATTCAACTCGTGACGTCAAGTGTCATGTAAACATTACCGACGAGCGTGCTGTTTAATGGTGTAGTGTCATTCTTGTATTGGAAAAGCTTTTGTGTGGTGTTTATTGAAAGGACGGTGTAAGAGGTCGCACCAAAAAGTAATTTGTGTAGTTTTACAAGCATCTATTATGTATGGAAAACAAAACAAGTGTTGTTTTGTACACGGTTATAAAAGTACTTCAGTCAGTACAGCTAACAAAATTTTTGTAACCGTTCCTCGAGATTATCAACGTATGAAAAAGTTGTTTAAGGCCCCTAGACGTGATATGCCGAAATCGCAAAGTTTGTTTTTCTGTTGTGAAGATCATCTTAATTCTTACTATAAGTTTTATTATTCTTTTTGGGGTTATAAGTGTTTACCATTCACTTTCAATTTTGTTACAGCTTGAAGGGGATTTGAAAAATTATATGCGTTTTAAGTTGATAGAGGGAAATGTTATAATAAAGAAAGACGTTGTTCCCCATTCATTCGACTGTTAGCCAGACCGGAAACGAGCCGCAAGAGCCCCGAAAATAAATGGGAATTTATATTTATTCTGACCTCTAAAATAAATGTCAAGTTTAGGGTACATTTTTAAATATTCACATTTTTAATATTAAAAATACACCTTACGATCCATTTTTTCGAATTTATAAGCTGTCACAGCTGTTTTGTGGATTAGATGCTACCTATTTATATGCAATTTAATAAAATATAAATGGATGGCAAATACCCAATTCGAACAGTTTGCAATTATTATAATTATGATTATAGTAAAGACACTTTCGTTGTCACCTAATAAATTTGTATGACAGGTCACAGTCAAAACCTTTTATTGTGGGGTGAACCTCAATAAATCTTTTAGTGTACAAAAAAAGCATAGTGTGTGTCCAAAAAATTTTTGCAGATTATCATATTTTGCAAATAAAATTAACTTTTGTAAATATTTTTTAACCTTACCGCGTTGGTTTGTACCGTAATAAGTCACTAAAGAATTAATTAATGAAACAATTCTGAACAACCCTTTTAACAGAACATGGCGGCTCACTAAGAAGGAGTAAAAATTACGCATGCATGGTAATGATACAAACTGAACAAGACAAAAGTCGGCATTCAACTATGAATATTATTATACAGGGCAAGGTTAAAATATTAACAAAAATTAACCATACTTTGCAAAAAAATCTTTGGACACCCACTATGCTTTTTTTAAAGAGTTTAAAAAGACCTGACATATAACTTAAGGCTGTACCTAAAATAATAAAGAAAATACGAGCTTGGGTGTTTTATCGTATATCGTCAGTTAAGAAAAAGATGCGAACCTTCAGTAGAGTTGTAACAATTATTCTCATTAGAATAACTTCGGCAAGCTATTTGTGCTCTGAGAACCCGCAAAGTCGCTGGTTTTGATGGTATTTACCCAGAATTCGTGAAAAACTTAGGACCGAATGCTTTAAAATGGTTGTTATTGTTCTATAATAATACAATACAAAGGTGATTGCTGTCTTAAAACCTGGGAAACCTCCAAATGAAGCAGGAAGTTACCGACCCATTGCCCTCCTGAGTGTCTGCTACAAGTTACTAGAGAAATTACTCTACCAGAGAATAGGACCTATTATTGAAGACTCACTCCCGAAGGAATAAGTAGGTTTTAGGAAGCACAGAAGTTGCTGTGACCAAGTCTTGGCTCTAACAACATATGCTGAAGTTGGTTTCCAGAAACGATTGAAAACTGGAGTAGTTTCATACTCTTATCGGCGGCCTACGATACTGTGTGGAAAGATGGATTGATCCTCAAACTATTTAATACTCTGAAATGTGGAAAGACTGAGAAGCTCATCGAACGAATGCTATCACAACGTCAATTCAGAGTTCTTTTGGGAAAGAAAAGTAGCAAATTCAGGATTTTGAATAATGGTCTTCCATAAGGATCGGTTCTGTCGCCTGTTCTTTTCAATCTTTACATACGTGACCTTCCAGTAACTCAATCGAGAAAATTTGTGTATGCAGACGACATGGCATTGGCTTTGCAAAGTAAAGACTTTTCTGTACTGGAACAAAACTTTTCAAGTGACTTCGAGGTTATGAATTGCTATTTTAAAACCTGGCGCTTGTGCCCTAATCCACTGAAGACAGAAGTAACTTGCTTTCATCTCAACAATCACCAAAAGAGGAAACAGCTTCAAGTTATATCAAATAACATAATTCTTAAACATAACTTCTCGCCAAAATACCTTGGAGTGACCCTAGATACGTCTGTAACGTACAAGAAACATCTAGAAAACGTTAGTAAAAAATTACAGACTAGAAATAATGTTCTGCATAAGCTTGCTGGTACAAGTTGGGGTGCAAATGCAAATGTACTCCGTACTTCTGCAACTGCCTTGCTTTATAGCACTGCTGAGTACTGCTGTCCTGTTTGGAAAAACAGTCATCACACAGGAAAAATTGACACTCAGTTAAATACTGCAATGCGACTAATCACTGGCACAATTAAGTCAACTCCTTTATCTTGGCTTCCCATTCTTTCAAACATTGCTCCTCCGGAGATTCGCAGACATTTTGCTACATATAAAGCTTGACAAAAATATCAATCAGCTTCTAATGAGTTTCTGATTTTCCGAGATCTGCAAGAGCTACCTACAACTCGGCTAACTTCTAGAAAACCTCTGTGGGCAGAAGATTTCCTTCGTGCTCCTTATACCATTGAAGATGGATGGTATTCTGTTTGGCAACTTAAGAAAAATGATATATTCAATCAGCAGCTTATAGACAATCCTACGGAAGAGGTAGCAGGGACTGACTTCCCAAGAAGGTCTTGGTTCACTCTGACTCGCCTTCGCACAGGTCATGGGAAATGCAAGTTTTTTCTTAATAAATGGGATTCATCTATAAACCCTTCTTGTGAATGTGGAGATCCCATCCAAACAATTGGACATATGGTCAACAGATGCCCCCGTACAGCATGGCCTGGTGGTTTTGCGTCTATCCATCGTGTTGATGTAGGTGTTAAAGACTGGCTTAAGACAAAAGAGATTTGATTGGAGTTTTCTACGGTTTTCTTCAATACTATATCCAGAATAAATACATGCATATATGTATCTATTATGGATAAAGCGCAGATGCGAGATCTCTTATCGTTGAATAAAAATATTTTTTTCTTTTTCAACGCTTTTATAAAAGTCGACCGTAGTCGCATGAAATTAACAGTACTGTGGAATGTATTAATGATTTTCATAAAAATATATATATAACATCATATTTCTCAGCTAAATCATTAAATGCCTATTATCATTATCGTTTACTTTTGTACCGAATGTACACTATAATATACAAGAAAAACAAGTCCAGGCTGCTCAACAACATTTTAATCCACTGTCAAAACTGAACTGCACCATCATCATTTTTTTATTTCCTCTTCAAATCCATCGCTTCCACGCTGCATTATACGATGCCCTCGATTATGGCACACACGCATAACGGGGTCGAAAATGCATGAAAAACACGATGTATTTAATAGTTTTTACCTTCTACCCGCTGAAACGCAAGCTAATTAGAAGTGTTTACTACTGACCTGATTCCGTTCCGTTCGATCATATGAAAGCTAATGGACTATAAATATAACAGATTACAGGCCGAGAAACGKGCTMAAACACACCCACAGCTGCAATWTGCATTTCGAAGACAACTTTAAAGGCCCCCGAACAAATCCCGAGTCAATTAAGTCTCACCCGCTGAATGCGAGGTTGGTTTTACTGCTTCTGGGAATATACGAGCCCCGTTGCAATTTGTAGGGTCCACCTACTCAAATTTCAACCTGAAATTGCCAGTTTTAGCTCGTGGCGTTAAAGGCTTGAAACCGGGCAATACAACTGTGTGTAAATGTGTTCTGGTCATTCAAAATGGCTGATTAAAAACTATAAGTTCAGCAAGGTGCGAAGAAACAAATTAAATGACCAAAATGAATATATGTTGAAATCTGCATTGAAAGAAAATGTGGCGTTTTTTTTTTGTTTCTAGATTAATAACAAGCATTTCGAACAAACTAAAGGGACTGCCGTCCTCTTTTTTTTCTGGTAAATTTGTTTTTGGGGTCTATCTAAAACATTTAAAAATGTTTTCGGCATTTTTCACACCAAATAAATATTATTGATAACTTCTTGGAAAGCTAAAATTCTCGTTTTACGGGCAATAACCAAACAGGGTTTGACGTGTACATAAAGATACAAACACAAAAAGGTTTATATCCAAGAATAGCAGCATTTGTATCAACCTTCATTTTTTCAGTAGATTTCGTGAGTGGCTGGCAGCCAATAAAAAACAGTAATTTAGTTACGTTTCAGTCTCAGGCAGAAACTGAAACGTAACCGAAATACTGTCTTCTTATATTTTTTGGCCGCCAGTCACTCGCGAAATCCAGTGCTAATATATAAATGCACTTCAATTTTAGTATGGTAGTCTTATACACATCGCCAGCCTCTCCTGATGTCATACCTGCCTTCCATGTTAAGGATAGTGTTACGTGTATGTGTCAACCTCTGTGCCACCTGTACAGCATCATTATTCAAAAAGGAAAATTTCCTGCAGCTTGGAAGTCAGCGAAAGTGATTCTTCTAGTCTACAAATCAGGGGATGGCAATTTAATTGAAAACTGTCGCCCAACTGCTATCATATCTAATTTCGCCAAAATATTTGAGGCAATTTTAGCCAATAATCTGTATAACACATTTCTAATCAGCTGCCTTATAACCAGCATGGTCTTATACCTGGTAAATCTCCAACTATCTTTGAGAATATGTAGAGTTCATATTCTAATGCTCTTAATGATAGGAAGCAAGTGGCCGTAATATATACCGATCTGTCCAAGGCATTCGATGTAGTTCATCATCATTGTCTACCTAAAAAGTTGAGTGCTTTTGGTTTACGTAATAGTATAGTAAATCTATTTAGATCATTACTTTTAAGTCGTACACAGCATGTTGAATATGGTGGCTCAAAATCCAATACATACTTAAAACCTAACGGTGTCACTCAGGGCTCTGATCTAGGCCCTATATTATTCAGGTTGTATTTTAATGATGCCCTTTCGTAACTTAGTTGTCCCATCTATGTTTATGCTGATGATTTCAAAATTGCTAAATATATAGATTCCGTAGTCAGTGTAGTTGAAAATTTAGGCGTTATAGTAAATTCCCAGGAGTTATTTGTTCCTCACATTAAGCACATATGCGCGCAACCTTACAAAATGCTGGGCTTTATTGTCAGGAATACCAGAGAGTTCAGTAATATTGAATGTTTAATAAAACTATTCCTTTCTTTTGTAGCAAGTAAATCAGAATATTGTTCAGTGATTTGGAATCCAAGTTATGCAGTTCATATTGCAGCCACAGAACGAGTGCAAAGAAAGTTTTGTAAATATCTATATTTTATTAGGCATAGACATATCCTTTTAATAAACTCGTATTAAAGACACAGCTCAACCCAAAAACCTAAAATTAGTAAAACCAGTTTCTAACAAAACGGAAAAAATAAAGATACTTTGAGGAATTCAGATATAGGTCTTATCCCGAGATTTGCATTGTTCAAACAATCAATCACTGTTCAATGGAAGATGATTTAAGAAACTGCTGAGGTAGGTTGATAACAGATATATCAATGATACAACAACGGAATGAGAAACGTCGAAGCTCCAGAAAAAAAGTAGTTCGATTACTAAAAATGATGCCACATGAAGCGATACAAAATATCTGAAACATATAAGGCAAGGAGACACCTTTCTTGTTAACAATACTGTTTAACATGGTATTAGAGCAAGAACCAGTGGTGATTGGACGCTGGCGAACATAATCTTCAATAAAGTCAAATTCCTGGGATTGTCATATTGTGGAATTTTCTTAGAACTTCATCGATATCAATATTCTTTTTTCTTTTCCGCTCAAATGCAAGAAACACCAAACTTGCTGTTCTTTAGTGAATCATTGGCATGCTTTGAGGTGTATTGGTGGTTAATGTTGAAAAAATAGGTTTACCCGAACAAATGTAGCTATTGTTGAAAAATCGAACTCCTAAAAGACTATTTTTCAAGTACGTCTTAACAACCATGGCAACTGTTACGTCTAAAAATCTAAGAGGCAATCGGTGTTTTTCTATTTGTCCTCAGAACTCAGAAATCATTTTTTTAACTAAACTATTATTGTATTACGTATTCTTCCAAAATAACTTTTTTCAGCATTCTTTTTCTATGAGGGTCCGACCTTCTTCCAACATTTTTATTCCAAATACTTTTTCAAAAGAGATCAAATATACAAAGCAATGGTTCATGTGCCGATAACAGTCATAGCCCTTAACAGTGCTGTTTAACATGGTACTGGAGCAAACATCAGTGAAAACAAGTGGAGTAAATACTGAGAGTGCTATTTACAAATAGAAATCACAAATATTGGCCTATGTGGATGAACTAGAACAAAAAATGTATTCTACTTACATCTGGATGTTCCTTTACTGGCACGTATACTTTTTCCGTGAGTGTCGTCACCGGTCCCTCAGCTTCAGGTAGGACCAGCGGCTCCTTTTTGACTCCATTTATTTGAAACAAACTAGCTCTAACCCTGGCGATTTCTGGAAAAGAAGAAAACCTCGATTATAGCATTGTTTACGGCGACAGCTATTGCGACGATGATTCTAAGTACGGCATCCAACAATACGGTTCGGACATTACCAGACAAGTGGGTTAGAAATTTAAATTGCGCTATTTCAACATTTGCGATTGGCAAACGCGAACACCGCATGGTAAATAACGTTTAATTTGCGTGTACTGCTCTTACGGCGCTCGAATGAAAACATATGGGTGCCGCAATTGATCTGCCAAATATGGTCAATTGAATAGGTCCGATCAAAGGTATTACGCGCTATGTATATTGAGAAAGGAGATTTCCCACAACCTGACCGCACGGCCACGCACTGCGTTGCGAAATTTAATTGAAGACGGACTATTAACTTTTGAGAAACTACATGGTTTCATACGGAGCCTGTTACTAAATGGGATACTCATACAGTATCAACTACCTACTATATCTAACACTAGCGACCCACTCTGGCTTCGCCTACTTGTAGTCGTCACCTCCATTCGCTCCAAAACTCTGTTTATTATAGGATTACAGAAACACTGGGCGACAGCCGTCAGTCTTGGTCTCCATGTGGCATAAGGGAGTTTATTAGATTTTTGACTCAAACCTGTTGGTTTGAACCAAAGCTATAAGCAGCCTTTTAGTTGTGTGATTGCGAATTTGACTACTGTCTGTCTATCTGTCTGTCCATTTCTGTGGATGGTATGAAAGAAGACTTCTTCTATGTCTAGTACTCGTAACAAAAAATGGCAAGTATGAATTGATGAGCTACAGACATTTGCTATGTTTGATAAAGCTTCCTCTGTCTCACTTAGTGACAAAGATGTGGCGCCTGCTCAAAGGAAAATAAGTAAACCTAAGACTCACCTGGGCAAATAAGGATACAAAGCAGGCATAAAAGTGTGTTTTGATATCTATCGTGATGATAGAATTTGTTACAAAGTTGCAAGTGTGTATTCGAAGAAGAATTTGAAGCTACCTACGCAAACAGTTAATGCCAAGAAACCAAGACACCAATGGACAGATTTAAAAACATATAATTTTGCAGTTACTTTGATAAAAAAATGGCTTCTTGTTGGATAGAACAACTGGCAGCTTTTAATGGCTATAAATAAATCATAGAGAGCAGTCTTAAAATAAGCTTGGTTGGATTCTACATGGACACGAACAACTATTTAAGGATAGAATGGAAAACATATGTACAACAAGTTGACGAATTACATGATTTAGTAAAATACTTCTTCACAACTAAATCTTTAGGTATTAAAAAATATGCGATAAACATCACATCAAATGAAGACGAGAGAGAGCTGTAAGATTGATTGAGAGTCTCTCAATTTTAGACTATGATCATTTGAGAAGTGATTCACAATACCTATTCTTTGGCTGTAGAACATTTATATTTTACAGAGAGAAAAATGGTCAAAAACAGGAATTTTGCTAAATGTAAAGGATTAAATTACAAGAATTTCTAGGTTGCATAATGCAAAAGTTGTTTCAAGAGAGGAAAATGAAAGCAAGAAGTATGGTTCCTCCCACATTTTGTAGTAACAAATTATAACCGTTACGCTCCGTAAGGTTACAATTGTGACGCCTTTAAATAAATGTTACATAGGGTCGAAAATAGGTATAAACAGCCTTTACTCCGCGCTAGTACAATTGTGAACAATGCAGGAGACCGCCCGGCGCAACAGGTTGCGCAAATTTCTGTTCAGATTTCAAGTTGCAGCGTGTTTTCTGCGGGTCTTTGTTTTTCCTGATGGCATCCAAAAGTAAGTACGGCATATTTCGTGTTAATAGATATTTTTTGAGGCAAGAAACGCTTTATACTGATTGCTAAAAGTTCAGGCTTCACTGTCCAATGCTTAGAAATTAAAGACTAGTTTAATGACGTTATTAAAAATGAGGTTAAATTGTTACCGTCGTAATTGTGCACAGCGGGAGCGAACGCGTATGTTTTAGTTGCATATTTTTCTATCATTTCAGATGGAAAAATCTTTAGGCAAGGAAAAATCGATTTGACGTATTTAGAAAATAATTCTGATGAACTTTGGGATTTTCTGGATGGGTCTGATTTTGAAGTGGACGACGAGGACGACGAAGAAGAGGCTTTCATCCGTGGTGGAATTCCGGCTCTCTCTGAATTTGAGGCTTCTGATTTGGAAAATGATAACGATGAAATAAATGCAGAGAATGAAGATGACAGCTTTTCAAGTGGAGATGAAATCCCTCTTGCCAGATTGATGCCTCTTGCTTGGAAAAAACACACATTTTCTAGTAAAGACGTGCCAGTACCGTGTACTGCGCCAAGAAATGAAGTAAAATCTCCATGGGAGTATTTTCAAGCGTACCTCAATAATGATTTTTTCCAACTGGAGGCGGAAATGACAGAGAGATATTATTTTCAACAGAAAGGGAAATCGCTGAATACAACAGCACAAGAGATCAAAAAATTCTTAGGACTTCATGCTGTCTTGGGCTGCATCAAATTTCCTAGAATTCACATGTACTGGAATGCCAAATTTAAATTCCCTCTTGTTGCCGATGTCATGCCCCGAGACAGATTCTATTTGTTGCGTGTAAACTTTCATGTTGTGGACAACTTGGCCGCCACTGGTGAGTAAAAGGAAAACAAACTGTGGAAAGTTCAGCCCATGATTGAACTCGTAAGGAACAAATGTCCGTTCTATTCCTAAGCATGTACAGTGCTATTCTGTAGATGAACAGATGATACCTTTCCTTGGAAGATGTTTGTTAGAAACAAACCCAGACCAGTTGGCTTGAAAAATTTTGTTGTTACTAGTCACACAGGACTCATACATGATTTTGAAATCTATCAAGGATCATCCACCCCTTTACCTGACAGGTACCATGGATTAGGACCCTCGGTGGTACTGAGGTTGGTAGAAACATTACCAAGAGGGAGTTCGGTGTTTTTCGATAGATATTTTACCACAGTATCTTTGATGGAGAAACTATTTACTCTCAACATTGATGGCACTGGCACGATCATGTCCAATCGACTCAAGGGTTGCAAAGTTAAACCAGACAAAGAAATGAATCGTGGTGATTGCGAGGAATTGGTGAGAACCGATCAAAAACTTTGCGTTACAAAATGGATGGACAATAAATCAGTACTACTGCTATCTACAGCTTATGGAGTAAATCCAGAAGGTACAGTACAGCGCTGGGATAAACATGAAAAAGAAGGTGTTGAAGTAAAATGCCCAAACGTAGTTCGCACTTACAATCAGAAAATGGGGGGCGTCGACATTTGTGATCAAATGATAGAATATTATCGAACGTTTTTCAAGAAAATGGACTTTCAAAGTTATACTTCATTTGTTCGATGTAGCAATTGTTAACAGCTGGATGGAATACAAAGAAGACGCAGGTAATGTCAAAAAGCCGAAACCTATGGACTACTTACAAGTTCGTCTGTCGCTTGCTGAATATTTGATGGCGGGAACGAAGAAACGGACCGAAGGAAACGACGACACTAGTGAGGAAGAAGGGCCCGAACCAAGTAAGGAAGACAACAGCAATTCCCTGTCCAGATAAACGATACGATGGATTTGAACACTGGCCCTACAACGATGACTTAAAACATCCTGCTAAGTGTAGGTCTGAACAGTGCGATAGTCGTTCTCGCATAAAATGCATGAAGTGCAATGTTTACTTGTGTCTCAATAAGAACAAGAACTGTTTTCTTTTGTTTCACACCAAATAAAAGTGTTAGTTTATAGCAACATTTTTTTGTCGGTTCACTCCCGATACACACAATTGTGTAGGTCCTGTAAAGCCTTTGTATAATCCTACAAACTTTTTCCACTATTTTTCCAGTGTTTTACACTATATTGTATAGGCAAATATCAAAAATCGTTTAAAAATTTGAAAAAAATTATGTCAGGAGTGTAAGGGATAACAAGCCTGAAAAGGTAAGATTTGTGTTTTACACAGCAACTAAGGTACAGAACAATAATCTGAATGATAATCTGTTGAAGGTACGATCAAGCAGGTCAGTGATTTTTATGAAAATAAAACATCTTCAACTATGCTTTAGAATTTAAATAAGAATATCCAGATGCATTAGATATCATAATAATAACCAAACATCACAGTGATGATTATCTGGACGGTACAGCTAACAATAAAGCTTTTAAATTTGTTAAGAAAGTAAATAAAAAGGTGGGTCTGTTACTATTAAGTAACAGCAAATAGTTACTTAATAGTATTCTCGCTTGGCCGAGGGAAAGAATTCTAGGTTTCAAATGAGAACCACATGGTGACAATATGTAGCTTTAACTCTTTACATAACAGATACAAGAATTTCAACGAAGCTCTTTTTGTGGAGCCTTCGTGACGCACATAGAATCCAGCTTGTTCTTTCTCATCATAGTTGATGGCAAAAAGTTACAAGCCTCTAACAAAAGATTTCTTTCCTGGGAATTAAAAGTAACTGGAAGTTTTCCTGCAATCAAATATAAGCACAGCAGGACTGCAATTATTGGGATTTTCTACAATGTCCAATTACGATTTTTAGTTTTTAGTAAAAATTTTGGTACGACTCTCATATAGGCTTGTAACTAGAAACAGCTGTCAAGTCAAAAATGAAGACTAGTGAAGCATCCTTCCTAAGAGTGTTATTACTTATTATAATAAAGGTTGAAAAAGACCAAAAAAGTGGTCCAAACGTCTCAAAATAAGCATTTGCATTAATTTATTAATCCAGGAACCAGTACCGATAAAAATAAAAATCCATTCAACATCATCATCAACAATGTTTCACTATAGACATAAGGGATGGCACACCCTGTAGGTATATGTTTTACAGAAGAACTAGTCAGTATTTAAAAGAACTAGTTTTGTCTTTGGCTTCACCTCGTCCCGTAATACTTGAAATAGTACAACTAAACAGTGCTAGTAAATATGTACGTGACTCGCTCGCTTTTACTTGAAAAACTTCGAAACTTATTTGAAGCTGACGAATAGCAAAGAAACAAGCGATCCCATGGCACATCCGCCAAACTGTCAACTCACGTAAACAGCTTCTTCATGGGCGGCCAGACCGTTTATAATAACGCGACTGAGCTAACGGGTTGCTCTACTTGCAGGGTTCTCCACCGACACAGTTTCGAGATCCGCAGACCAGAAACTCATGTGCATTCCGCGGAGAGTGAAAGTCCTACGCCTAGCCTCAGACCTGTATGTACGTATTTTGTCACGAAAACGTCTTGCAACGGCCAGTTCTTGAATTGGACGGTAATCATCGAAGTTTTGCGACCTAAAATTGTCTCACAAGATATTTTTCGTGAAGTACTGGAGAAAAAAAATACAAGTTAACATGAGGATAGTCTTGAATGTAAGAAAAGTAATACTAACTTTTCTTAATAGCAAAAATGACTTATCAACGTGCACCAGCTCGCGGTATAAGAATATCAAGATGTTTCGACACATTCTGGGTCCCTAGAATGTTGACGCCTGATCAGAAACGTACGTGAGTGTTGCATACTGAAGCCAGTCTGGCAAAGTGTTCAGCAAACCCGGATGAGTTTCTCTCTCGATTTGCAAGAGTCAAAATAACAGAGTATGGAGTGGCATCACAAAGGTTCTCCTCCACACGCAAATTTCGAGTTGTGCCCTCTGATGGTAAAATTGTGGCCACAATTTTTTGGGATGCGGACGGAATTTTAATGATTGATTTTTTGGGACGTGGACACAAAACAGGTTTTTACTATGCCAACTTAGTTTCAAAATTGCACGAGCGCATCAAAGAAAAAAAGACGGGGAAAATTGAGGAAAGGAATTTTGTTCCATTAGGACAAGGCTCCTGTAMACAAAAGCCATATTGCAATGAATGCTATTCACGACGCAGGATTTGAATTTCACGAACACTCTGCGTGTTCACCAGACCTAGCTCCCAGCGATTACTCCTTATTTCCGAAATTTAAAGAATATCTACGTAGGACAAGATATGACGATGATTATCAAGTGATAACAGCAGAAAACGACTGGTTAGAGGACCAACCACAAAAATTCTTTTCTAGAGGAATCAGAGCATTGGGGCATCCAAGATCAAGGAGACTATGTCGAAAAATAAACATATAATTATTGTTTTGTATTCTCCTATGTCAGGGACCGTAATTAATTATCTTCCCTCGTATTAATGTAGCACTTCTGCGTAGGAAACGACACCTGAGAACAAAATTCAATTTTTGTGGCTTTACAGGCAGAGGCAAAAGCAGTTTGTATATGTTCAGCAAATACAAGTCGCGAATCAAATAACACACCGAGATCACGAAGAGTGTCTAGTCGAAATAACTCTTGGTTGCTTATTTTGTAGCTATACTTTACAAGTAAGAGCATTGCATTTAGAAGTATTCAAAGGTAGATCATTACTAGGACACCATTTGTCTACTTTATTATGTTTTGCTGTATAATTCCAGTCAGATAGAGTTATAATGTTATGAAATATTTCAAGATTATCAGCAATAAAATGATTGCAGGAGATAATATTAGAACAATTATTAACGTAAAGTAGAAAAACAGAGGTGCTAAATTTGATCCTTGAGGTACGCTGGAAGTTACATGGTAAGGCAAAGAAAACGCTTGCTGACAAGAAACTATTTGCTCATGATTGGATAAGTAGGAAGGAACCAAGTTACAGAGATTATTGGACAGGCCCCAAGAGCGAAGTTTGTTGATAAAAATAAAGAAAATGCTTTCTGTATATCCATATATATAACATCCACCTGACCCTGGTTGTCAATATTTTCAGATACGTATTGTGTAAAAACTGCCAGGTTAGTGAGTGTAGATCTTTGCTCATAAAGCCATGCTGAGCAGGTGATATACGAGGGCGAATAAAAGCGTATATATATTTATACAAAGCACACTCAAATACTTTAGAAAAGTTACATAAGATGGAAATAGGCCTATAATTTCGAATGTCAAATGAATCCCCATTTTTAAAAATGGGACAGACCCTTGCTTTTTTCCAGATTGCAGGAAATACTGACGATGACAGCTAAAACACAAGCACAATCTCTTATAATATAAGAAGGAATGTCATCAAAACCAAGAAAAGCTTTATTTGGTAAAGACTTTAAGCAACAAGAAAATCATCTAGTAAGTAAATTTAGCAAGATGTAAAAAGTGCAGATCGCTTTGTTCCACAAAATCTGACATACCTACGTTCCGGATTGGGATTTTTATTTCATGAAGACTCACAATCCGGGAACCAAAGAGCCGCAGACTGCCGCACACTGAACTAAGGAAATTTTATCAATGTTGTGTTTTAAAACGATTAATTAAGTACCAGAGGATTAGAAAGAAAATATTTAGTTGCGGTAGAACTTTATTTTCTTCAGGCCCGGTTTATAATTTCGAAAATCTCCCTAAGGTTCATCTTAGGTTCTATTCCAGTTGTATACAGACAAGAAATCATGGTTTTTGCTTGTGAAGATGTTTTGTGAGAAAGTCGAATTTGAATTTTTATTACGATGTTCTTTTTGGAACTTAGATGGTAAGAATAACACTATTATCATTTAATTATTACTAACTTTTGGTATTGAAAATTGGTAGATTCAGCTGATGATGACAGATCAAGTACAACGACGTAATTTTCTCTCTAGTCCTCTGGTACTTAAGGCTAGGTTAAAGGGACAGCCGTACTCAATTTTAGGATGTTGACCATAAAGCTGTCAGCCCGGTCGGCCTGGGGCGTTTATTGCGCTGCTGGTTATGCTGATGCCACAACAAAGAGTATTTTTGATTTACAACATCTTGTGGGTCTATCTGATGCCTGTCGTTTCAAAGATATTTACTTACCACTGAGAATCGGATGTTCGCTTTTCACAGACATATCAGTGATATTACTAATAAAGTGTTAAACAAAAGGTTTTTTTATTTCGATATTGCTTTCAAATTTATTATTAAAAATGTCAACACCTCATGAAAAAAATACTTTAAAAATATTTTTTTAATAATATAAAATATAATAAACGTTCAAGAAAAAAATACATATATTTACCAAACATCATAAGCATATAGTTAATGTTCACAATCTGTACATAAAATTATCTTTACAGCAAAATTATAAATGTGTGTATTAAAAAAATATGAACAAACATGGTGTTTTTACACAAAAACGTCGTCTATCTATCCTCCTAAATCGGCATGTTTCTCGTGTGACGTGGATCAACTAGTTCTGGCAAAAGAGAACGGAAATAAAATCTTTGAAGTTTTGGAAGCATTTTTCACTCCAAAAATGATCTTTTTTAACTATATATAACTATAAACTACTAAACGGATTTTTAGAAAAATACTTACTTGACGGTGTTTGATAAGAGAACCAATATTTCCCCTGTTTCTTTTTTTTTGAAGACAAAGTTCTTCCATCACCTTTTCGTCTTGGCATCTTTACTAATGTTCTTTCAGATAACGTAACACTAAAGTCACACAGTCACACAAAATCTCAAACAGCATAAATGGTAGGTTTGAAAAATTCTGAGGCTTTATATTAGTGAACCCCCTCTTTCATTGTATGGGGGCGGTTGCCATGAGTCAGTGGAAAAAGTTTTCAGGTTTAGAGGTACAAACAGTTTCATGCAGATTGTCTTCAATAATACATATTCTGGTCCCAAAAACCGATTATACTTACCTTTCGCAAAACTGATGTTTAGTTGGAATTCCGGATTAGAAATTTCAGCAACTCAGACTTTCAGTCGTATTGAAGCGATCATCAACCCTTTACATGCCAATATACAGTTTCGTCATATCTATTTTGGTCCTAGGTGCTTTCGCAAAATTGATTAAAATTGTTTACGTTACCAGTTACCAGGAAACTGGTGTCCAATTTATCCGACAGTCAGGCGCCTGACAAAACTGTATATTTGCTACCTCGACATGGAAATATATTCTTTAATTTATGAATAAAAGTGTTCCGGACGAATCCGCAAAAGCGGATAGCACATAAGAGATAAAAAGAACACTTTGGCAAATTGATTTTTAATAGTTATCATCAAATTATGTTAACTTATTCATATGTAGTTCACATATGCATAGCGCAATTAGTGTCGTATTGATTTTAATTGACTTTGTAAATATGAACTTTTGGGACTACACGCCCTGTATGCATTCTATGTGTCCCAACGACATAAAGTTGCAGAGCAGAACTTAACTCCTTATCTAAATAACTTTCGGCATGGACAAATAATAGTGCATAAATATAAAAGCAGTAGTTCGAAGAATCGTTTCGTCATCCCCAGTACCTGCGTTTTTCTACCATCCATACCTGAGGTTACCCTCCCGCCATAAACTGCAATGGCTGTTTACTCAAGTGCCGTCAATTGGTATGTTGTAAATCAACACTTGGTTGGGCCGAAAAGTTTAGCAAAAGTATTGAACAGATATTTTCATTATTATTAACGCTATCAAAAAACCAAAAACAACATCATACTCAGAAGACAAAAATCTATCATTCGGCCGAAAAAAAATTTTCAAATAAGTCATTTTTACGTTTTTGAGCATTTCGCGTTCTTAAACAAATCGTAATTATTTTTGCAGTAAGTTTTAAAAATTTTTGATTCGGCCATTTTGTACATAATAATTGTCAAATTACACTGGTTTTTGAATAAAATTAATATCTCTTCAAATAACTTGGTTATTTATTCAATACTTTACATTGGAAACCCCATAAGAGAAATTCCTTTAACCTAGCCTTAAGGCAATTTTGTTCCGATCTTCTGCTGTATACTTAGGTAGGACCAGCTGATGCGACATTCCAACCCATTTCATCTCCTCACATCCCAAMCCTCCATCAACCGACACAGATAATCGCGGTAGGCGCGTCTTCCCCGTCGCGCACATTCAGGAAGCGTACCGGTAACCTCGATGCCGTCAGCGCGAGCGCGCGATAAGCCGGTCGCCGCGCGTAATCGAACTCTCTCCACCCCGTTGTCTCGACGCACCTGTGTCTACCGCGACCCCTATCGGCCCCCGTCGCCACCCCCGAAGACGGCCTCCGCGACCCCCGGGCCATTTGCCGCACCAGGTCCCCGGATCCGGAAGCTGGACGCGGTGCGGCGTCTCCGGCGGCGGCATTCCGCGGTTTCGCCGCCGAGTGTGCGGCTCAGCACACCCACTTCCGCAGCGTGGGTCGTCGTCTCCGTTGCTATTCCGCTGGAGCCAGAGGGAATACGCAACGAGTTGTGAAACGGACCGGAGCCGGCGCTGATGGGGTCTTCGGTTACTGGAACTCGTGCTAAATATCGAGCGCGGCCTTGAAATGGTTCCGAAAGCATCGAGATTATCGTTCGTACATGGGTCCAGTTTGGATGAATCGAATGAATTGGAATTTTGCATATAAATYACAATCAATGATAATTTTGAGAGAATTTATAGCAATAACAATAACTTTACTGCTCTACCTTGCACCTCAGAGTGACAGTAGTATAGGAATGTTTAAAAATAGGTCAACTACAGCATACACTGTTACAGTCCGTTCCAAATGAGAGAAAACCGAATATTCATGCATTCCATATAGGTGCCTGCCCTCTTCGTATCGGGGACAAACTGTGCAAACAAAAAACATTTCGTTTCTTACTTTATAAATTTCAAGGAAGTGAAGCACTAGTAATAAGTAAAACCCTAGGCATTCGGGAAATCAAAAATATGCAAGGTCGCTACAAAGTATGGAACCAGCAGGATATTTCAGGTTCTGTTCGACTGATTTTTCTGAAATTATGCCTATGGGTAATTAAAATGCATTTCCTGGAATTCTTTCAATTCCGTCTCAGGGGGATCAAAAGGCACATCATTGAAAAGAATATTGTTCCTGATTTTAAAAGTGTATCATATTTGTACAATTTATTGCTTCTGAGTTGAGAAAAGTGTGACAACAAGCTTGGGTCTTGCAAAAACCGCATTCGTTATCGTTAAGTAAGAACAAAAACTCCAGGTGCCTCCATTTTCCTCGTGACTAATGATAATTTTCATTTACTTTGTTATTTGCAATCGCAATGCCTCAATTAACTGAACATGATCGTATCGAAATTTTGATAATTATTGGTTATGGAAATAGAAGGCGAAATTATTCGGAAGTAGTTGCACTCTACAATGCAATTCATGAAGATCGTGAATCAATTGCCAGATCAACAGTTATTAAAACATTACAACCTTTTGACGAAACCAGAGGTCTACAAAACCGTTTAAAACAGGACGTCCAAAGGTTGCTACGAGTGAGGAAAGTAGCTTGAATGTCCTTCCATACTTTGTAGCGATCCTGTATATATAAATACCAATACCCATACCACAGTCTTAACAAGTAGAACAATCAACGAACCAACAAGTAACAAATGCAAAGCCCAGTAATTTTAGACGTCCTTCGAGTAAAAAGAAAAGAAAAAGGACACTCTACAGCTACAAGAACGCAACGAAACTGAAAGAGGAGGATACAAATGATTTAAAGGAAAAGAGAAACTGCTTATGTTTGTGTTGCGATTGTTATTGTTGTCGTCGTTACAGGGCAGTAGTTGCATGCATCTGATCAAGTGTTACACAATTCTGGTATAGAAACCGCACACGGAGCACACGAAATAGATATATGGGGAGATCGTTGTCCACCAATAACACAAAAATCGGGTAGGAAAAATAAGAACAAAATCTGTAAATGCCACCAGACATAACATGTGGAAGTTCGTAAGCAGCTTGGAAGAAACTGATCAAGGTCTACGGACAAAATACAACTCAAAAGAATCTCAGCATTCGTAAAGGATTTGGAACAAAAAGGCTTCAATAATTAGAGAGAAGAGATCTTAGCGGCAACACCAAAAAGAAGGAGCAAAAAGTAACTACTATGATAGTGTGATAATTTAAAACTAATAGTCATTTTCAGTTTTTAAGTAATTTCTTCCTCCTCTGGAGTGTAAATTTCAAAGCAGATGCCAGATGCTCAGTTCAAGAACAGGAGCTGGGAATGCTTTGGGCGAAAGGTTTTCCAGGCATATGTTTTCTGTGTGATGTGGGTTTGTTTGCTCAGTCACAAAAAGACATTTGAAGTTTCTTCTTTTTTTGGTAATATGGAAAAAATATACCAATGATGTGCCCACAGTCTTTCAAAGCTAAGGGAGCTGATTAGTCAATAGATTTACATCATATCTCTCTCGAAAATAAAATAAAAAAGGCATTCTTTATGTATTCCCATGGGTTTTGCAACCAAGTTAACGCCTAGGAACAGCAAGTGATCATCTTACACCCGAAAACCGTATTCCTCATTCGCATAATGGTCCGGCCCATTACATCTCATTGTATTCGCGCTCGAAACGGCGATCTCCGTTGTGGAGAAACGTCGGGAGTTAAAAAGAGTAAATATGAGCGTTGCGAGTAATGATGCATACGAAAAAAAAGTCCCACAATGGAGAAGGCGCGATAAAACTGCATTGTGTGTGTGCTATGGTCAAGCGGCCAAAGTGGAACGGAAACAAAAAACCATCGGCAGTTGTTCTTCGTGCAGGAAACGTGTCGACCGCCCACGGCCGCTTTCCAGTTACCAATTGAGAATTCTTGTTACGACCGTTCTTAACTAGGTATTTGTCAGAATCTCACAGATTCCGATACGTTAGAGCGCCGTTTATCGCAGACGCCTAGCGCGTTTCTCAGATATTCGTGGGATAATAGGTGCTTACAGCCTTTCCTAACCAATTAGATCCTTTTCACTAATGTTTAAATTAAATATTTGGTACGGAGGTATCTCGGTGGGCTGAAATTTGCTGGTTGTGGCGATTACGCGGGTGAATGTTAATTGCTACGACAAAGAGCGATGTCATTCTTCAATATAATCCGTTATATTCGCGAAGAACCGCTGCGAATTTTGGCATCCTGTTATGAATACTTGATGAACTGTCGTTTAAAATCAGTGATATGTACTAAAGGGAAAATCTGTGCATGCAAAGACGCAAGCAAAAGGAGTTTTTATATGGTTTGGCCTGGGTTTTATCCTCTCTTCCTTTTTTTTTGCGCTGCCGTGCAGGTTCCATTTTCATTAGTTACTGAAGTCATGCCAGAGAAGTGAAAACTATCAAATATAATCCCTATTTACAGTCAAATGAAAACTTAAAAGTGCCCTTAAAAATTCACGAAATAGAACCTCGTCTTAAAAGTTGAGAGAGATGTTATTTTTGAGATCTAGAAGGCTCTGTTAAAAACATATCGTAGGAAGAATTCAAACAGCGTTCATTTATTCATTTTTACACAATGAAGACGTAAAACTCATGGATATTGGTCGTAGATTAAAGCCACGATATGGAAATTCATGTTAATGATGTTAACAAATAAAATTGGTCTAGGGGGGGGGGGAAGCAGGAACGTCCTGTAGAGTACAATTCAACATAAATATAAATAATAAACGTTTATAAGATATAGGTACTTCAGTAGTTAATGAAGTATTTATTCCATGAAAAATCTTCTGCAAATCGACTTAAAACATCTTCTGTGAAATAAAGACCCAAATTATTTATACGTTTTCTATGTACACTGATCATACAAATCCCCTTTATTACTAATTCAGTTATTGATGAACTCAGGTGGGGCGCACTAAGTTGCATCGCTCTCGCGTTTAACAAAAGATGAGTTGATACATTTTATTTGGGAGAATAAAGATCCGTGATCCACATAATGTATAATGATATCATACGAAGTACCAAAGGAACATAAATTTCACCTTAAAAGTTCTACTAATAGGGGGACGATTTCTGATTCAGAATTAACACATATCAAAGACTAATGCATTAACCGATGCGCTTTTAGTACAGCTTCAACTTCTCACACTACAAGCTTTAGAAATTTAAGTTAGGAGTTCATATGTATAGGTGCTAAAGATACAATTGTAGTAATTTTTAATCCCCAGGGAAAGATAATCGATGGATAACTAACATTATTAAAACTCAGAATGACAAATACCTCAGCATTATGCGTCAAGCCAGCCTTCTTAGATCGCTAGTGCATTGCTCTCAAAAAAAACCGCTGCAAATTGAATCAATACTTCCACATCCACTTGTCAAAAAGACATTTACGTTTTTATTTCTTATACTGTACGATTAGTAATCAGATTTTGAGCATTTTGTCTCCCAACACATTTTTTAAGACAAAGTCCTCGTGATATTAGCAAAAATATATAAATGTTTAAAAAAGTTTTTTTCAAATACCTCGAAAATTATTAACTTAACAAAAAAATTACTAGAGTGCTTTCTGATCAGAAATTTGATTTTGTATGTAATTTTAAAAAAATCGTACGAGCAGGGACCAAAATAGATTTTTTGGAAATATTTCGAAAATATCAAAATTTTGAATAAATTTTCTAAGACACTTTTTGTGAGAAATTTTATTTCCTATCTGATGGCATTTTCATCTTCTGAATGTATTGAATATATTTGGAGATATTTAGGAAAAACCGTTTTCTTTAAGTGACGCTTTTTTGCTAATATCTTCTAAACAGTTTGCTGCACCGAAAATTTATAAAAAGGAATAATACTCGCAGTTATACTGCTAATCACATGCTAAAACGAAAAAATTATAAAAAAATAAAAATTTGCAAAAAGGGTAGTTACCCCCCAATTTCGCCCCCTTCCCGATATCCTACTTACCCCACAAACAATAGGTCGCTTTGGGTAGATGAGATTTCGAAAGTTATCGTGTATACAAACAAAACCACAGACACACAGACAAGAATTTTTTTTTGCTCAAATTTTTCGACCATTTTAAAGCGAATGAGCAAATAAAAATTTTTGAAAATTTTTTTCGCGATACAATACTTCACATCTGTTGAATGTGGAAGTAATTAACCGACAACTTAATATTTTAACCAAATTAAGCTTCATTTAAATAAAATGAAATATATTTAATTGCATTTTTAACAACACATCTTGTTTTAATTCGTGCTGATAATGTTTTTACCCGATTCCTAAAACTTATATTAAATAAATTGACTTTCATAAACGTGAGTTCGGATGGATCTTTTGTTTTTTGTATTGTTAAAATGTAATGTGAATTTAGAAATTTGGTACAAAAGTTAAGAGTTATCAGTGAATATATGACATATTCTGATGTGATTCCATATAACAGTAATTAGTTGAACAACCTTTATAGGAAAAGGTAGAAGAGCTGAACTAAGCAGAAATCGTGTTATGACTCATCCTGACCAAGATAAGTCTTATAAAGCTATATCCGCCCTAAGACCACGATTCGTAACATCGATTAAGCTTGGAAACCATTTGACAACAACTTATTGGAGAAGGTCATTTGCAAGGGTCAAATATGAGTTCTGGATGAAAATTGTGAAATACAATTGCCTATAAATTTTACTGTATTTACAATTTTGTAAATAAGACAATTTTAGATGTACACATATAATTAACCAGCTAAATGTATGGGAAATTGGAAGGGCCCAGAGTTGGCAACCCAGGTCCAGGGGGAGGTAGCTGCCCCCCTTCGGTACGCCCATGCTTATAAGCTTAGGACAGCGACCCTAAAAAAGTAAGGGAAAAGTACCAGAATACAATCCTTATATTCTAAGTATCTGTTTGCTCCAAAGTCTATGCCTAAAACGAGCTCCGATAAGCGCACAGTATCTGACGGTACTAGTAAGCTGCTTTTAGCAGTATTCAGGATGCTTAGTTCACGAATTCCGCTTTGTTGTTTTTTGCATTTTTTCTTCTTGCCATGTGAATTTTTTGTATTAGATACATACACAAACATGTTTTTCTATTACTTTTTTTCTCTAATTTTACAGTCTTCTCTTCCGAGTAATATGGTAGTCTTATTATTAAACGACTGGTTTTCCATGTTACCAGCAATGTACCAGACAGTCTGTTTATAAAGAGCAACCCACAAACACATAACTTCACAGTTGCCCCTGCTAAAGAACACAACCTTTATTTATATCTACACTGGGAAGTACGACTTGGGAAGCTGCCAAAATGTCTTCCTCAAGTCGCATCTAATTTTGTCTCCAACTAATGGCATCGAAGTCGTTCATTCAGTTCCGACCAGGACAGACAAATTCATATCCTGAAAACTACGAGGACTCTATATATACCTCGATTTGATTGAAGGCTGTATCTGCACAAACTTTCGTTGTCGCGAATCTGGGTTGAGCAAAGGTCTTATTGCCCAAGCCTCTGAATATTCAGTAACGTCCCACGTACGCTACATTCATTCATAAGACTGTCGATTTCTGCAATACCGCTCCTCCTTTACAACTTGAAAGTTATCACCTATTAATTTCATTAATTCGCTTTTGCAACACCGGCATTAATTTCCATTCACAGGAACTGCAATAAACGCGAAGGATAATTCGAAGCATTACTGATACTATTTAAAGGAAATGGGCAATAAATGGCGGTTTTACTGGTAAATCTGACAACCGTAATGATTGATAAGCGATAATTGGGCAATTTTGTTGCACTTTATAAAAAATGGAGGCGGATGTTTAGAATGATACAAACAAAGCTAGTCGGTTTGGAAACTACAATTTGTCAATCTGTCTGAGTGATGTCTTAATAATTGCTGGCCTTTTGCGATGTGTTTATAAATAGATGGGTTGTGTATAAGTTGTTTATCGTAGAGTTTGGTTTATACATTTGTTAATGTCTAAGGCGTTTTGGGTTTAAGTACAAGTTCAGTGAACCGATAAAATTTGCATACACTTGACATCACAGCAGTTCCTTTATAAAGTTCCATTAAACTTTGTGGCACCGCTTTTTTAGTTGGATTTGAAATCGTGGATAAAAACATAGGATGCTAATGACATAACTGCAAAAGTAGATGTTATATCTGTTTACACTGAAACAAAGCTCTTGCTCCTGAAGTACTCAAATTCCTGTGTTGCACATCGAAAACGTACTCCATCATTTGCATTTTGTGAAAACATTGCTGATTTTGGGTACTACTCAACTTAGAAAGAATCCTCTGTAGAAGAGATTAAAGAACAAAAAGGTGCTACTCAACAATGCATTAGAGAAAGAGAGAGAGAGAGAGGGAGATACGCTTAAGTAAATGTAAACAAAACTGTGACGAAATTTATTTATTTACAGGATATAAGCCCTTCAGAAATTTAGAAAACTCCACGCAATTTATTGATGTCTTTTCAAAAATGCTTAGGCATCAAAATCGATCTTATGATTTCACCTTTAGAAAAATATGTTTGTGAAATGTATGGTTGTAAAACTAGATGATCAAGATAGATTTTGTTCATGAATGTAATTCAATTTAATGATCGTGAGAAGAATTTTAGAGTTAAATAAAGAAACTTCGGTGTAAAAACAATACCGCCATGCAAGTTGGATTTGCGGTAACAATTTTTTTCGCTATTTCTATATCCGTTTAGTAGTGCAACGCTCAAACGCTGTATTTAAAAAAATTTAACTATTAATTTCAAATATCTTAATTAACCATTTCTGGACTCTAATATGGATAATGATGAGGAAAAAGAAAATTTCAGCATTTTCGATGAAGAAAAAAGTGAGTCTGATGAAGATGTATACTATGTATACTACTTAACTTTTAAAATACTTACAGGACGAGGCAAGTATCTCATTAACAATGACTATAGGAATTATATTGAAACTGTTGAAAGAAAAGTTGGCGTGGAGCCAAAACAATTCTGGTCGTTTGCGTATAATAAACGAAAAGCATGTATCGGCATTCCTACTGTTATGAATTATTATAATGGTGCAGCATATAGTTATTTTGATATATGTCAGTGTTTTCGAGGTACTTTTCATCCGTATTTGTTGACTCGAATCCCGTTTATCGCAAGAGTTCATCTCGATTGGCTACAAATAATTATGTATGTGCTCCTGTAATAACTGCGGACGATATTAGGAAAAAAGTACAAGCTCTTTCAAAACAGGTAATATTCCCTGATATGATACCAGTCATTTTCATAAAGGAATGCATGCATAATCTGTTGACTCCTCTTCAGATAATTTTCAATAAATCATTAGGAGAAGGTGTCTCTCCTAGAATCTGGAAAACTGCTGCGGTTTCACCTATCTTTAAATCAGGCAATCGGAATTTTGTTGCTAGTTACCGCCCAGTGTGAAAGCTGTGTATTTTTGCTAAAATTTTTGAATCAATCAAATACGATCATGTCCTCTTCCACGTAAAATTTCTGATTTGTCCTTCTCAACACGGATTCATGAGTGGACGCCCAGTGGTTTCCAACTTGTTTGTGTGCACAGAATTATTATTACAACAAATGGACAATCAACAACAGGTCGATAGCATTTACACTGACTTCAGCAAAGCGTTTGACRAAATTGATCATTTTATAATGCTTAATAAATTGGAAGACATTGGAGTGTGTGATTCTCTTCTTGCGTGGTTTGAATCATACTTGTTTGATAGGAGTCAGTTTGTGAAGATTGGTAGGGTTAAGTCTGATCAAGTGGAAATAACTTCTGGTGTTCCTCAAGGATCACATCTAGGTCCTTTGTTGTTTAATATCTATATAAATGACATTTCCAATTGTTTCAAACATTCAAATTTTTTAATGTATGCCGATGATTTAAAAATCTATCGTTGTGTTTCATCTATAGACAACTGCAAGCTTCTCCAGGAGGATACTGAAAGGCTGAAATCGTACTGCCAAAGTAATAGCCTTTGTTTTTAACATTGATAAATGCTGCACGATATCATTTACCAGGAATAAGAGTATTATAAAACTTGATTATAGTATAAACAGTAGCTTGTTGAATAGGGTAAATTCAATTAGAGACTTGGGTGTTGTATTTGATTCAAAGATGCTATTTAGTGAACATATTTCCCATATTGTAAGGAAGGCAAATAATAGTCTAGGATTTATTTTTAGAGTTTGGTCTGAATTTATAAAATGGAAATCTTTTAATTCTTTGTTCATGGCTTACGTTAATAGTATTCTGAACTATGCTTCGGTTATTTGGATTCAGAACAAGTTCCTTAGATATGTTGCTTATAAACTTCGTATGGATCTGCAGAGTAGTGATCTTATACGTGAATACTTTCGCATGCTCCCTCAGGAGCAGCGACGAAGATTTGCAAATCTTCGTTATCTGCACAGCATTTGCTGTGGTGCAGTGGACTCGACAGTTATTTTGAGTATGTTGAATATTTCGGTGCCTTCTGTGTATAACACTAGGTCTCATAATTTGTTTTATGTACCAGTACATTTCACTAATGCATATCCAAACTCCACACTTCTTAGATGTATGAAGTCCTACAATTCATTAAGCAAGCTAACTAATCCATCACTTGAAGTTGATATATTTAGTCATTCTGTATACTTATTTCGGAGAAAAATTTCTCTTATTTTGATAGTTTACTTCTTATATAATGTTATAATCGTAAATGAGGTGTTAATTAGGTATTAATTTTATATTTTAATAATTTCTGTTTTGCGGTGCGGTTTATTCTATACTATGTTAATTTTATTTTTGAATAAGTTGTAAGCACTGTTTTAGGTTCGTCCCGTTTGTGCTTCTGTATATAAATAAATAACTAAATTTGTCCACATTTTCATGAAKATTCCTTTATTGGCCCCTTTAACAAAATGTCTGGAGTTGTTTTTTGTTGTCAAGCAMTATTATCAAAATAAGAAAACAAGATGCTGACAAAAATTCAGAGATATAATAATATAGACCTTACTAAAAAATTTATAAACCAAAGGTTTTGAAGCGATAAAGGTATATGGCCTATTTCTGGCAAATAGAAATAAGACCCAAATTGGTGGAATGAGCTTATAAGAAAAGTTGGGATAGAAAGCGTCATAGAAAATATGAAAGAAGTCAGAAGACAATTACACAGAATACAGACAACAGAGGCCAAAAGTAAAAGGAATTGTGTTGTAGTCAAGATTCAGGGACGATTTTGAAAGAAAAAAATGGAAAATAAGTAAAGAACTGATTTACAGCATCCTGAAATCACTGAGGAAAGCACAACGCAACGAACCCTGATTACTATTGTTTCTAGATTTGGCATGGAATTCTATTAATAAAGAAGTTATCCAGAAATATTGTTAGTTGAAGACACACATGACTTGGCATTAGATGTAAAAGCCAGTGGAAGTATTTAAGTACCTGAGTAGTACTTAAAAGAATAAGTTCATCAAGATGTATGCATACTCACTATATTGTAACATTTGTTTTTGAGTTGGAATCATGTTAATACTTTCGATAGGTGATTAATTAAATAATGTCAACTGGGATTGTTCTAATTGGTTCGTTTATATTAACATTTCTAGTAATTAACAAAATCATTTGCACACCATGACAGAAGACACTTTAAAAAACACCTTAATCACCGCGACCAGCGAGACTAGAACACGTCTTAGTTCACCAATGACTCAACCCCCGCGATTTGTAAATGTCATAGCAAACTTGATCTGACGAAGCCGCACCTACGCCGGTTCCAGTCACAGCTTCCAGGAACCTCGAGAACTATTATACCGGTACGTTGCGCTGCGGTTAACTGTCAATGACGTCAGGCGTCACAAATTTTGGGAAACAAACGAAAAGTCGAAATTAGAAAATAGATATGCTAATTGGGGAGATGAGTTTCTTAAGAAATATTTGAACTTAGGTGCTAGCTTATGATGTGGTTCATATTATGCAACTGCTCTCTTTTCGGTACGTGTACGAAATGCACTTTTGGGAATTGAAAATTGCGAAGATAGTTCGAATTGAAGAGAATTTATATAGATTTAGGTTATTTGGGATGGCCATGCAAGAAAAAAGAATACTTGTAAGCTTCGTTTAAAATCTGATGATGTAACAACAAATCACTATCGCGATCGACAGAAGTAGGAAATGCTATAAACACGGTAAAATGTTTTAATGCTGCAGAACTTCAATAATGAACATGTATATGTAAATAAGTAAAAACGTACCTACCTCACATTTGAACCTCGGTATATCACCGAAGAGAAAAAAAAATTCTGAAACCTGGCAACATCGTAGCCTGTCTCAAATTCTACTGGAATATCGCGTGCCATTGAAGACACGGTTCATGAGCCCACACAGCCTGAACAGAAGCCAGACTAACCCATTAATATCAATTGTTTCGTCAGATTACAGCGATTAAAGGCATCCGTTTTGAACAAGCGATTGTCGCACTTTTTAATTGAATGCAGAAAATGCATGACAATAATGGCCACTTCAAGCTTGAAACAAACAAAAGATATTAAGATTTGAATAGTCAAAAAGTGTACTGCGAATGCTGAGAGCAGTCAAAATTTATAAAGTTAAATTAAAATTTAACGCACTGATTTTGCAAGTTATAGGGAGTGTTTCAGAAAGAAGCGACAATATATTGTTGTCCAGTCTTAATTCCAATACTTTGTCATGTAATAAACTGTTGTATCGAGTCTAGTACGGTACCTTTATTGTGGAAATGTGCTGATGTCGTGCCGGTGCCTAAGGTAAAGAGTTCCCCTGCTTTGAAAGATTTAAGACCTGTGAGTATACTGCCGACTCTATCAAAAATTTTAGAAAAAGCATTGAGTAGTCAAATTAGGGAACACCTTGATAAGTTTAATATACTGTCAACTACCCAATCAGGCTTCAGGTCTGGGTATAGCTGTTCCACTACGCTTCTTGCTGTCACAGACGAAATTTTGAGATCTGTTGACAAAAACAATATACTTGTTTTAATCTTGTTAGATTTTTCAAAAGCGTTTGACACACTTAACCATGATACCATGTTGGCGGTGCTTCATTACCTTGGTTTTGAAAGTGATGCTGTGGCCTTGATGAAATCGTACCTATCAGATAGAAAACAAATTGGTAATAATTATTCTAATTTTACTGCTCTAAAGAGAGGTGTCCCACAAGGTTCCATTCTTGGACCGCTACTGTTCATAATGTATACTTCGAGGTTACTTAGATGCTTGAAACATTGTACTAGTTTTGAATATGCTGATGATACGCAGTTACTTCACAGTTTTCCTCCTGAAAATGTTACCACAGCCGTTGCCAATATAAATGAAGACCTTGACAGATTGACAGTCACAGCTAATGCGCACCATTTAGAATTAAATGAAAGCAAATCACGATGCATGCTGTTTGGTAGAGCTAAAGTTTTGAATAAATATACAGGTGTAGTAGAAGGCAACATTAAAATAAAAAATCGACCTTTAATTATGGTGACGTCTTATAAAAACCTGGGTGTCACTATAGATCGTGAGTTAAGATTTAAGGAGTTTGTAAATAGAATGATAAAAAATGCATTTGGAAATTTAAAGCTTATTTATTACAATCGTCTGGCACTTGATAGCAAAATGAAAAAGCTGCTCTGTGAATCATTGGTCCTTAGCAGATTTAATTCTTGTGATGTGTTATATGGACCTTGTCTGGATTCGGTAGATAGTAGTAGAATTCAACGGGTACAACATTCGTGTCTCAGGTTAATTTTTGGCATAAGAAGACGACAGCATGTTACATATAAATTAAAGGAAATCGGTTGGCTCAACATAAAGAACCGAAGGGTGATTCACGCGGTGTGCTTGTACTATAGAATTATACAAACTTTTACTCTTTTACTTAATATTAGAAGAAAGGACCTCATTACTGCACCTCCTCATGTCACTGCTAAATTTGAACGTTCGTTTACTTTTAATATATATAAAATATGGAATTCTCTCCCTCATGACATCCGAAGTCTTTCGCTACCTGCCTTCAAAAAACATATAACCATGCTCCTGTTGGGTCGACAATAGCTACCGCACCTAAATTATATTGTCCCTGGCATAGTTTATTTTCTTTTTTAAATGAATATTATTCATTACATTCAAGATGCTATGTGCTTTGTTGTTCTTTGGTTGTTATTGTTATTACTATTAATGTATTTAGAATTTTGTTGCTCTAATTTTAAGTTTCAATTATACACATTTACGGTTAAGTTGTAAAGCAGCATGTTGATTTATCAGTAAAGCTGAACTTCGCCGTTTGACAACATCTTGTTTTTAGAATCTCACATTAATGTATCTATTTCTGTTTATTCGTTGTCAATAAAGTCTATTATTATTATTATTATTATTATTAGTATTATTATTATTATTATATTATATTTGTGTATTCTGCGTATGTAAGTTACGGATTTCTCATTCCATACTTCAAAGGTTTTTTTGATTATCTTATTAGTAATTATGTCACTGATTTTGACCACAGAATGATTCAGTCTTATCAAAGAAAATAATGAAATAAGCATCGTTTTTCTCTGGTCGCGCCAAATCTACAAGGAAAACAAAGAGAGAACTAACAAAACGTACATGCAAAAAGTTCAAACGAATACTTATTTTGTGAAAATTAAAAGGAAACCAAGCAAACCAGAACTGCAGATTTCTTTCAAAAAAATTACCTAAAAAATGATATTTCTTGAAAAGCGAACTTCTCTATATATTTAGATTACTTACCATGAAAATATGACGGCTAAAATTTTTGAAAACTGGTTAGAGAATAAACTACTACCAAAGCTTCTGGCAAATGCAGTAATCGTATTAGACGTTCTGGTTAAATCAAACATTTTTTTTAAGTTGACTTATATTTTGAGGTATGTTATACAAAGAAACAACACTTGGAGGTTCTGAAGACAAAATGTTTGGCTAAAGGGCATGGACACAGTACAGTATTACGGCTACTGCCGTATCACTGTATTTTTAATCAAATTGAAATGATTAGGCACGAACTTAAAAAACATGTATGGAGGCAAAATAATGCACCAAAAGTTTAATGATAGCACAACAAAAACTATCTAAAAACAAGCTGCGAAAATCACATTGTGCATCATGTGATAAAAGAAAAATTTTAGAGGGAACGAGCGGCGGCGGAGTTAATAATTTACCTTTCTGCCACTTTTTAACAAAAACTGAATAAGAAAAATTTACAATCTTTTTTTAATTGTGTTTCAGAAGAGTCAATTAAGGTTTTACTCGGGACAAATTTCTGTACTTTTTTTCCGTTGGCTAGTAAAAAATAAAATCTGATCTAGCAACACTGTATAGCGAGTTATAGTGACAGAAGAAGATCTCTAAACAAATTGTATGAGTTATACAAGTGGAAACAAAGTTACAATTAAAATGCTCACCTGTTCTCATACAAAGGAACAAAATAAACAACCCAGATCAGTACAACTGCATTTTATGAGACGCGCAAGACAAAACAATCATAATCGACCATCATAAAGCCAAGTAGGTAAACCAACATCAAAGCCAGCCACTTCTGCAATACATGGAATGCTTTACGATTATGTCATTAAATTAATCATTAATATTCCAGTTTTACGTTTAATATAGATATAAAAATACTATTTACATCCAATGAGTTGCGTCATCGCGTACTTAGTCGCGGCCCGCTATCACAAAAGAATTTAAATTTACTACCGACCTTGGCGGAGCGTAACTCACACGCAACCTTTAATAACAAATCGTCGAGAAAAATGACCACGACAGCTAATCACCTTGTATCACTGCTCTAAATAATAATCATTTCAGAACCTGCACTTGTTCTGTCATAAAAAACGTGCATCATACGCGATGATGTCAACGCTATGACTTGTTTTACATGTTAAGTGGCGGCCATTGTGCGAAAACACGATGTTGAGCAACGATACGATGCCCAAAAAACTGTGTAAAAGATAAGGAAGCGCGATCTTTGTATGGTAATTTGATTATTAAAAATTGAATTAGCGAGTGCTAACAACACTAACAATTGACTATAGGCGCCGTTTAAATTAGGCGAAACACATTCTCACGAGCAGTGGGCCATCGGTTTTGAAACTGATAAATGCAAATTTAGGCTGCGTTCACCGGTTTTCGGGCACATTCTTAATTGCCCACATGAATTATTTAATTCAATTAGTACAATTTAGACCTTGCCACGCGACTCACTTTCCATACTACCCATTTTTTGTCGTCGTGGGTGCAATTCGACTGCTTACGTTTAATTGGACTTGGGAGTGTCCTTGCCGGCGATTTATTGCTTCCCCCGTATATCAACTAGCACCTTGCAACACTTCCTAAAATAAATCAAGGAATGATGCACGATAATTATGACGTTACGACGCGTCGTACATTTTAATTGCGTCAAACGAAGAGAGCAAATTAATTTTTTAGTTGCCCCTTGATTAATTATGGGAGACCGATCTATGCCGAAATTTATTATTATCGAGTTGTTGCATCATTAGCGCGCAGGTTCTCGAATTGACCTAATCGGGCGGTAAAAAATCAATAGATTCATAATTAATGAGATGGAGTAACGCTGCAGATTTGATTAGCTTTGTTTACAGGTGGCTAATTGGCGTAACGATGCTTGTTTATGGTCGGGAGAGTTTTTTCGGAAGTTGCACATTCGAACCAACACACGCGCAATAAACTGAACGGGGACAATTATTCATGCCGGTTTGCACTAACGTATTTAGTTTGTTAACTTCTGGAATAAGCAACATCTTCGATTTGCTACCTTTCCTTCCTAACTGTCAAGTGTTTCGGTAGGTTTTAGAGTCCAAATGGCAAGTTGTGAAACTGGTATATACCTGTAATAACAGATGATTCCGACCCCCTTTATTTATTTACTATCAAAAATTATGCCATAACCTTTACATACATATTTTTACATTGTATGTTAATCTACATTAAACGGCAACATGAAATTATGTATAAGATGACATAATGTCAAAACAGCTAGTCAACTTTTTTTGTCAAATAGCATACCTTTTTTTGTCAATTCTTTTTCTGAATACATCTACACTTCTTATAGTTCTTTTCATTCTTACCAGCATTAATAGTTGTCTTTCATTCTTTATTTAATAGACTTCTTAAAACACCTTTTTATTTTAAGGCTTCTGAAAAAGAACTAGGTGTGATTTTACATATTGCTTAAAACAATAGTTGTTATTATTTAACAGAAAAAATATATCTTACAAAACAACAAAATTAAAGTTTTCATATATAAAGAAAAATGGTTTTCGCATTAAGTTTACTGGTAAACATTTCAAAATTATTTTTGCCTCACGGAATTCATACATCTTTTTCAACTTAACTAGCTTAGGATTCCAGTTACTACATAACGTTAAATTTTTTGCTCTGATGGAATATTATGATTAAAGGTCCATAATAAAGTTGAGATTCAACTCTCAAATCTTTCTTGCAAAGTTTGTGCTGAAATTTATGTGGAAGATTTTTAATGGTTAGGCAACATTTTGAAAAATATAAGAACACTGAGGTAGTTACGTTAAATTCCTCCTTGGCCAACCATTTATTACTTAATAAGCACACTACCGGTTTGGATAATGTGTTTTAGATTTAACATAAGAAATACGAACAATAAGCTCACAAAAACCCATCATTCTTATAATGATAGGGAGTGAGAACCAAACTACGGAGGACAAAACAATAATAGGACCAAACACATTCCATATATGGTCAAACGAGAATGGAAGTCAACTAAAAAATTTCCTTCGTCTATTTAACGTCGCAATAAAAAACAGTTGCCTCATAACGTAAAGCAAGTCACAGTTAGACTACAATATTGACGAATGGCACTATAAAGACGAAGATAAAAGCTAAATAGACTGAAAACGTACGAACTGAAGATACGAAAGGTAAAAGAAAAATATGCAAAAACTCTAGAAACCAAACTCCAAAAAAATACCCACAAAACTGGAAAAAGGCAACAATACGTATAAAAGAACCAGCAAAACAACTATGAAAAGGCAGTTAAAAGAACACAGAAAACCGATCACAGTGGGTTGCAACAAATAAAACTAGCAAAACTAGAAGTAATAAATGCCCAAAAGCAGCATGAAAATTGGAAATGCCAGGAGTTCTTTGAAACAATTCTGGAAAGTCAAAAGCGAGCAAAAGGAATTTTAACAAATACATCCAGATAAAACGCTACATACAAAAAATTGGAAAACGATAACAAGGAACTGAGAGCAGAATTCATTGATAAAAGAGACACAACAGCCTTGAGAAACGCAGAAAGAAATATCGTGCTGGCCAAAGCTGTCAAAGAATCCGAAAATCGAGGGACAACAAGACTCCTACAGGGAAAGCCAATCACAAAAAGAATATAAAAATACGAGTATGTAATAAAATATTAGGGGATATATTCAAAGGAGAGAAGAAGACCCATATACTACAAAACCGTGGAAAATGAACAGCAACAAGCTCAAAGGACGACCGTGCTACACGTGAAGAACAACGGTGGAGGGAATCGTAGCAAAATCAAACATGTTTTGACTTCTATCAAAAATTAATTTCTCTTTTGCATAGTTCATAATTTTTATAACATCTGTACCTGGCTCTGAAAATGTTCATTTTAGGCTAAAAGCGTTTTTTCCGGCATAGTGAGTTGGTTTGAGTCAAACACATGATAGTCTTTACTTGCAATAAAACATTCTAATTCTAATAATGATATGCTCTTTGTGGAATACCTTGAATTAAACAATATTCGATAAACACGGATTTTTCCACAATATTAAGTAAACGAACATAATATAAAAATCATTACGTTTGTGTCCTGAGGGTCACACCTTTGACATTAATCCTTCCCGCAATCAGATAACCATTTGCTCAAACATTACAGCTACAAGGCAAACAGTTGTCTCTCGCCACCTGCCATTTGTCCACGAGACAATCTTCTTTCAAATGCTAAAAAGCTGAGCGTGTAAAACTGACGAAACACGCGGTTTGCAAATTGAAAAGCCACGACTTGGTAATCTCACAATGGAGCTTATCCGGGAAGTTACGCCAGCCGTGTTGGTGGGAATTCAAAAGTCAAGTGCACAACCTTCAGACCGCCGCTCAATCGTCGATTTAAAAAATGCCGGTTCGTTGAAAGTTGCTTCGATTGCTCGCATAATAATGCAATTACGACTGCGGGCGGATTTATTTATTGCCGAGGAACTAGCTGTACGACGGAGAATGAAGAACTGATGGTATTATCGTTTTTACCTTAACATTCAAGCAAAAAAAATTGTGGGACAAGCTTTAATTATCTACCCTGCTACCCAGATTTAACACCGTTAGACCATTATTTGTACCCAAAACTAAAAAGAACGCCAAATGAAGATGAGAGGTTAAAGAACATTTCCACGAGATCATTAGCATAACAGCTGGTATAAATGATCAAACTGTTTCATCTGTCCATAGTGAATACAAGTTGCTGTGATGACTGTTAATTTAATGGCGCTAGCAGTCCACCAAAGTGAATGGAGGCGTTTCTTTTCACTATTTTTTAGGAGCTAATTGGATCCTGTCATTAAATCAGCTATCAAGCGATCGTCTTCCCGGATGACGATAGTAAATTTTGACCTTTTTCGTAGCATTCATCGAACGCTTATGCGGATATAGAACGTTATTTTTATATACACATAAAAAAGTTATTACGGTGAAGTGTTTGGCATTAGAAATTGAACCAGTATTATACTTGTTTTTCTTTTACGTTGTTCATTTACTCAAACTGACAGCAGGTACCATCTACTCTATACATTTATGCTTATTGTCATTTAGAGACGTTAAATTTCTATTTGCTATTTCTCTTCAAATGAACAGAAATATGCAAAGCATCTTGGGTTGCTACGGAGGCATTCTAAGCGCTAGTCTGTAATCGAAATTAAGCGAACAAAAAATTATCAAAAACATATCACAATTTACGCTACTAAATCGAATAATACGCTTGATTGCACGATTATGTTCAGTGGAATGCAGATAAGTTATGTGTTACCAGACAGCTGTTTCTTCAAGCAAAAAACCTTGTAGATAGAGTTGTAGGAAAAGATCTATGAAACCGACTTATACGGAAACCTATTGGTATTTCATCCCTTCTTCGCAGAATAAAGTGGTAATAGACATCGATATTGTCAACTGCACCGACCAAAAGGCAATATTTCAAAAGGACCGGACTTCAAATTTTCCAACTGGGACGGGTTTGATGAAATATTTAAGTTAAAATGGAATAATTGATACAAAAATGCAAATAAATAAAAATACATATTATACATCATTTACAGAAATTATTTAAATACATTGCTGAAGACTACAAAAATGGATTACTATAGGGCACAGATAAATGTGAACAAAAACTCAGCAAAACATATATGAAATGTAATACAAGGAATAAATGGCAAGGGACGGGAAGTCGAAACGAAAGAAATATTATTAGAAAGTGGAGAAGTGCTAACAGACGACCGAGAAATATCAAACGCTTTTGATAATTTTTTTCGGGGGTGGGTAAAGATTTAGCAAGAAAAATAAAAACACCTGAAAATTTTGTACAAAAAAGGCCTGTCAATTCCAAAACGTTCTTTTTGCATCCCGTTGATGAAAACTGAGAAACGGCAAGGCACCCGGTGTTGATGAAATCAAGGCTGACACATTAAAAAATATAAGTAATGAAATAGCATTTCCTTTAAAGCATCTGATTACCCAGATATGTGAGACGGGTATATTTCCATCAGCTTTCAAGAAAGCTATGGTTAAACCACTTTTTAAAAAGGGCGACAAGAAGTCACTAGCAAATTATAGACCTATTTCTTTAATAACTAATTTGACCAAAATTGTAGAAAAATTAATTCAAACCAGATTAATAGAATTCTTGGATATTGGTAATTTAATAAACAAAAACCAGTATGGTTTTAGAAAAAGAAAATCTACAACTGTTGCAATTACTGTTCTTGCTAATGATCTTCATAGAGCCCTAGATGAAGGTAAGCCTTCACTGTGTGTACTTTTAGACTTAGCAAAGGCATTTGACACGGTTAGCCAGAGCCACTTGTTGGAGGTCATGGAGGATATGGGAATAAGAGGTGTAGCCTATAATTTAATGAGCAGCTATTTAGAAGGTAGGAAACAGTATGTGAACTTTAAGTCCATGTGTAGTGGGGAAACAGTTCCTAGGTATGGTGTTCCACAGGGAACTGTCTTAGGTCCTATACAAATCCGTATTGATAATCGCGGTGTGGTAATAAATATTTCCTCTGCGGAGTCGAAAGACTGCAAAAAATGTTTTGATGAATGGTTCAATAGGAATATTGGTTCCATTAAAAATGAGTTTTCTTCAAGAGGCTCAACAGAAAGGAACCAGCCCTCGTATATTATTAATAATATGGCACCGATTGTAATGTTTAAAAACAAATTCTTAGCTAAGATGGCCTGTTATTGTATGTAGTAATGAAGACAGTTATTTCGAGATTAAAAATTAATGTACGTCACATTGGACATTTTATAAACATTTCTGAATATTTAAGAAATAGGTCATCAAATAGTGCTGGAATGTTGACAGAATGTCTAAGAACAACTAAACATAATAGTCTCAAAGTTCTGTAAAAAAAATGTTACGCATTCTCATGGTCTATAAAAATGTCGTGACGTTTGCTACAGTATGTCACTGAACACTAAATTTTTTTTGGGTTGCATTACTTTTAAACTCGATTTACCACACGTTCCAAAAGTGGACTGTTTTCAGAACCTGATTAACCGTTTAGCAACGAGTCTTGATTAAAGAAGCTGTCTAACAAAGAAGCTCGTACAATTTTGTTCGTGTTAAGCCAAGTGTAGATCGACGATAAGGCGTTTCAGTTACAGTGTTATCAGATACAAATACTGCTGATAAAATCATAGTACACACAAGTTCACTTGGATACAACACAAGATACAAACGCATTGTTTACTGTAACTCAGGTATAGTCTCGTTTTACAGAGTTCTGTTTCTACTGCTAAATCTTACTTGACATAATGACGACGAGATACGAATTGCCCACGTCAAAATGTGCATAATTCAGTCAATGAAAAGAGACACTGCATCTTTATTTTGAGCCAGCACTAGACCCTGAAGATTTTTTCCTTCGCCCGCGGTATTTCCACGCCATTTGAAGACGGAATATCCGGATTAGTATTACCATACCTGCCAGCCACGGCGTGTCTCATTTCCCAGCAAAACATCCTGCATGCATGCACGCACAGAAATCCGATTAGACTTGCAGCATGCTGCTCCTATTATTAACGCGACGAGATTTGTCTGGGACATGAGGCATATGCCGCCGCCGTGGGCGCCCATGTGTTCAAACAGCAGCATCGCCAGTGGCGCAACACGTAGGTGGGAGCCCCCAATACTCATTACTGTCTTAATTACGCCATACTTGGGGGGCTATTTGGTGAAAATCGCTAATGCGTCATCTAGCGGTAGATCTACGAACTACGACGTAGGTTGGAACGGTCTGTAAGTACATACACCTACATTTGCTCGGTCTTTTAGTGAGAATCGGTAATGCGTCATCTTACGGAGGCTTTACGAACTATGAAGAAAGTTGGTACGGTCGGTAAGTACAGAAGCCTACTTTGCCGGTTGCCAATTGTGCGTTTGTGCCCACTACCAAACAATGAACGAATGAATTATTTTTATTATATTCATAATACCATTCATCTACCACCTATTGAAGACCCTTTTGGGTCATTTGTTTTTAATTAGCAAAATGTTTGATGGACTGGATGGCCGTGGTCGATGGCTTATTATGACAGCATAAATTTATCACTGAAGATGCCTCTTAGAATTGTAAACGAAATGTTTAAACACAGAAGACATCGACCAGAAGCTTCATATAATGTTAACACGATTATTAATTAAATAATAACAAATGCATATGTTAAATTAAACTGCAATATGGGTCATCAGTTTCATTATTATCTGAGTATTACATGGAAGGTTTATTATATTTGACGTAACCTGCCAAGCACGTACGACCTATATACACATAAATTTTATCACCTGTCAATATTTTCATGCAGAAACGAGTTTGCTCTGTGTAAGTTCATATGTTGCAGCTATAATAAAATAACAATTTGAGTATTATTCTACTTTCACTTTGACAGTGCAATTTAGTGGATAGTGAGCGGCTAGATTTTTACTGTTACCTAAAAATTTTTAAACCTCTGTTTATTTTCATTCCACAAACAATTACTGCAGTTATTCAAAATTTTGAGGTGCATTCAAACATTTCTGCGATTGCTCCTTGTTACGCCACTGCCTTGTACTTGATAGGATTGGAAAACAAGAAGGGGTGATGAACTCGCCCACTTAACAGGGCGTTTGGTTTATTAAGAGATGCCATATTTTATTTTTGGCCTAGCTCGCAATTAGGGGCTTATTATATTTTTAATGTTTGCTTTCGTGCTGATGGATGACGGCGACAAATAAAAGTTCATACGCAACGAGACCAGCGCGTTGGTAAACGTAAACAGATTTTTGGCCAAGCCAATTTGACCAATTATTTTGTTGTTTATTAGTTCCATTCCATTGCTACAGAGTCCCTTAAGAACTGAAATTTTAATTTTATCGAAGATTCCAAACATGATATGTGAAAACATGAATAGAATATTAGATTAACGGGTAAATAATTATCATTATATATAATTATTTCCAGATTAAAAGATTGGCGAGAAATACCATGGTACTGATGATGATGGTACTAGCCATCACGCGTACTTATTAAGACTTGCAGCTCCATCGTTCTGCCATTATTTCACAAAAACTGAATAAGTAAAATGTATTCTCTTTTTTTAGTTGTTTTGGAATAGGATCAAATAAGGTTTTACTCGGAGAAAATTTCTATATTTTCGTTAACTAGTCAAAAATGTACAAAGTTTTTGAGAAGTTTACAAGGCTGTGTTTTGGTTCCATTTACAAATAAAGAAAAACAGCCCAAGAAAGATTCAGTTTAGATCTTGCTTATTCTTGTTGCGTTTAAAAATCTGATCTAGAAACACTGTATCGCGAGTTACAGTGCCAGAGGAGAACTTCTGCATACATCATAAAATTTACCAAAAAGTGTTGCAGCTTTTAGTACCTACAATTATACTAGCTTTATTAGATTTGATGGTATTTCAACAAGTTAATATGTCAAAAAAATAATCTTCAATTTTGGTGCAGTTCGTACATTGGTAGCAACGTTCTTCCCCCAAATGAAACCCGTAACATCGACACCGGTCGACGAAACAAGAACTGTAACCATCGGAATCGGATCCATTCCTACGGTGTGACCAACATACGGGTCAGTGTACTGGTTGTCGGCGGCACACATAAACACGCCGCGCTGCAGGATAATTGCATCTGCAATACGTTCGCTGGAGTTATCGTCCAGAAGCGGCGAATGATATATTGCACACGACGTACGGATGTTTTTGTCCTCCGTTACCAGTATTAGTTAAACGCATGTTCGAACGGACGAGTGGCCAATTAAGATTTTTTTCCCGGGGAAGAACGAAGGGGTTTGACGGGAGCGGGAAGCAGTTGCGGAAGTTTTTGCGCAAAAGCCGGCGTCTGGTTGTACTATTGGATCTAATGGATTTACCAGTTCTGTTACTGGGTTTTTTGGATGATGAAGGAATGAACGCTGCAAAGGGCGTAAATTTTTAAGAAGCTCTTTCAAATGTACACCTTTTATCTGCGGGTCTTTATTGCCATGACAACGGAACTCGTCTTTTGACATAACCGATATTTCTGCGGTTGTACAGGTCATCGTCATAACCATGAGTACAAATCCTGTGAATTGGCCTTATATGAGATAATACACAGGATTTTGGAAGGACTACGAGCATCAAGAAATCATTGCACTGTATCGAATATGGTACAGCAGGCATTAAAAACAGTACAGATATGGTGTAGAAAGGAAGGAGTAACAGTCAATCTTACAAAAACGTCAGATATAGCATTCACCAGACGAAGAAACCACTAACTACTGCTACTACTACTATCACTAGCAAAGAGGGGAGCTAAGAACCCTTACTACAGCCTAATCTCAGAGGGCCAAGGTTCGATCTTTGCGGTACCCCAGTGACAAGATACCTATGTTATCGATAGCCATTGTAAAAAGGATACTGTCATATCCCCAGCAAGGAGACAAAGTCTATCATTGAATCCAAATAGATCCAATTTAATTAGTATTACCTGATGATAAATTTGATCGAAAGCCTTGTCAAAATTAGTATAAATAGTGTCAACTTGACACTGATTGCCCAAAGAGCTAAAATGAAATGAGAAGAGCAAGCTAAATTTGTCAAAGTAAATCGCGAATCAACGAAACCAGGCTGATGGGATAAAATAAATGATTTAACACGCGAGTAACATTCTCTGTTATTACCACCAGGTCATCCGCATATCCCAGTATAAACGAAAGTTTTATTGCATTTCCTTGTCGGTTATATTTTTTTAATGATGTCGTCTAGGACAATTATAATAAAGATTCTTGGTGATATGGGGCATCCTTGCTTTGCTTTGTTTGGACAAACTACTGTGTCGTTATATTTTCATGTAGACAGGCCTTCGTTTTCCTATTGATTAGGTAGTGGGGGACCCTTTTGTTTGCCCGGATTTCTGGTACAGAATGCTTTCTTTAAGCCTATAGACATCATGAACATCTTTGTACCTTCTCTCCTTTTTTCTTCTACATAGTATGCCCCTACTGTGAACATGTGATCGTCCACTAATCTGTTCTTGACAAAGACTGTTTGATATTGTGGCATTTGCGGGGTGTACTTTTCTAGTTTTGAGGGTTGAAAGTGTGCACTATAATATAGCGTTATTCTTCGATAGTCGTCCGTATTTTGGGGAGTTTTTACTTTAGGAATAGGTACTTGTACCATGGTGCTCCAATATTTCATTTTACTTAGCAGTTATATGGGGTTTCTATAAATGATTCATTCAAGGCGGGCGGCGTTGATTTGTGAATTCTTTGTGCCGCCTTTTTGTAACTGTTGCCAAGCTACAATATGCACGGCGATAGTAGTTGAAGATTGTCAATCTCACACCACAGCTCCGAAATGTGAGCTTGCTGCAACGTTAAAGTTAATTATCCCACAAAACACTACAGAATATGTTGAAAATACACACTCCCAGGCGTTTTCTCATATTAAAATATATCAAATAACTCAAAAATCGACAGATGACAAGTACCCATACGTCACTTTCCCGAGAGGCCGCAAAATGATTTAATAAGATTTAATGATTTTAACCCTGTAGATACCTCACAGTAACATATAAAAAGTTATATATAAAAAGCGAATACGCATCGCAGATTTGAGATTTGGGACAATGTTTCTTTGGGGTATCATTTGAAGAGATTGCACCAGCATCCACTGACTATGCTAGAAGGTACTGTTGGCACAATAAGCTGAAGCTTCAGTGCGATGAGCTCTTAACAAAACATCATATGCAAAAATAATAAAATAACTTTAAACACAAAATAGGCAAATAGATTTTTAATCATTTTCTAATTTAGAATGTTTGTGTTTTTTACGTTATAAAAGGTATCCACACCTATTTACGAATACACATAGAGAAAGGTTACTTGCTGCAGCTCTAATGATCACAGAGATAATAAACTTCATATCCACTGTGTTTTGGACATACTCGCCGTTGTCTTGGAGAAAATCAAAAGTAAGTTATGTGAAGATGTGATAAGTTACGTAACAAGTAGTTGTAATATTAAGCTGCTTTAGTTGCTGTGTATAACAACTATATGAAAATGACAGCTATTCAATAAAAAAGTTTCATAGTATTAGATGCTTTTCAAGTTAACATGAACCTGGCAAACAAGTTGACAAAGAACAAACAGCGTACAAAAACAAACGCAATCTCCAACCAATCGTCTTTTTCTCATGTGCCTGGAGTTTCTGGGAAAATCCGCTACATTCCCCAGTTTACTTTTGCGGGCGTATGCAAAATGACACACTTTTCTCAAACATTCGTTTTTTCCTCCCCGCTTCTGGTACCGAGCAAATGTACCGACGATAAAATCGCAGATATAACGGCCAGTTTCCTGCACTGCCAATGGAATGGTGTCGTGCATGCACTAACAATATTGTTCTCGCATCGGAGATGCTTATTTTTAAACCGATGATCCCGTAAAGAGGCTGATGCCCTCTAAATATAAAAATAAAATTAGAAATGCTCTCTTGCTGCTTGCTCAATTCGAGGTACGGGCGTGATGAGGCGCATTACCATCGCAAATATTAGCAGGCACGCAACACTCACATGAGTAGTTTTACGACAGGTAAAAACATGATGATTTAAGTAGCCGGCTGCGACCATATGGGAGCGAAGAKTTTGAGAACKCCTCCGTTTCGTGCGAGTGCGGAAACGAATGCCATTAAGCGGAAAAGATGAAGAACTGCATCAATATTTGCTCGTTATTGCAACAGTTAAATATACTGACGTGACGTTAAAAAAATTAGTTTTGGTCTGACATTTTTGCCACACGATTGTCTTAAATTCACTGAATATAAAAATTTCTGCTTTTTATCTCCTATACAATTTGTCTCCATTGTTCTCTATTTCTAGACTTATCTTTACAATTTCTTTAACATTTTTCTTCCAACTCTACACTTCATCTTAAATTGTCCAATACCCTCACACAAATTGGTTGGTCATTTTTTGATCAAATTACTTTCCTACAAACCCAAAGAACCCTTGACATTTGTAATCAGATGCACATATACAAATTCTACTCTCTAGTTCCTCATAAAAGACAGTCCTGTATGCCAAACYCATAATCAGTGGTTAATTTCTCTTCATGTCCCTTCTCTCAGTCAGAAAAGACCTTGCTGGCCAATGGCCTCAATTTTGCCAAGGTTTTTCAAAAACCGAAACTTTCTCCATCGAATATTTCCAAAGAGGAGAAAATTGCTCTTGAAAATCTCAAGCCCAATTTAAAGATAACTATCCTTTCGGTCGATAAAGGTACCGCGACTGTAGTCCTTAATCCAAATATGTTTATAAAATCAACAATCTTGCAAGATGGATCATACACTCCCATTTTTTATGGCTCTACTCGAAGAACTGTAAAAGAACTTAATTCGATGCTTAAGAATCCAGCAGTACCTCAAGATATCACAAAAACGTTCTATCCTAAATTCCCTTGTTAACCGCGCTACATCAATTTCTAAACGGGGCAAACTTCGAAGCGAATTGCAACACTTATGCATCAGTCTAGCCAACAACGGGTATAACAACCGTGAGATACAATCTGCAATTAATCGTCATCTTTACCCTAAATCCAAATTAATTAATGTGATGCCTTRAATATCGGCGAAACAGGTAGATCCATTAACACCAGGCTTAAGGAACATAAACGCTGCATAAAATCAGCATGAAACCGATCACAATATTTTGCTTGACATACGTCAGTTCTAGCGAAAGTTCCCTTTTTCACAACCCGGAAACTCCAAGAAGCCATAGAAACATCCGGATAATCTAAATCTCGAAGATGGTTATCATCTCTCCACTAGTGGTATCCAATCACTCAACGGCTATCCCCACTTTTACAATCACCCACCTCTGGCGAAGGACCGAATGTTGAAGAAAGTGTTGTGTTTGGGAAGAGTAGAAAGAAGAAGACAAGGTTTTATATTGTATAGGTGAAACGTAAAATTTTTGACAATCCGATTAATGTTATCCCTTAAAAGATGACCAAAAATGGACATTTCAACAGTACTATTTCTGATGGGATGCTCAGAGATAACTGTGATACTAGGATAAAATTTAGTTGTCCCACAAGTTAAAATAGATCTGTTTCACCATTTTTTTTCCATTTTGGGGGATACAAATTTTAGTTGGGACAACCTATATAAACTTCAGCAACCTGTTAACTATTACAGAACCCACGTTCCACCTGTTGGATTGCACTACAGGAAATACACCAGGAACGGGTCAAGTTACGATCTCTCATTTCCTTCTTTATTGTTCGGTATCCTGTTACACTTCTGACATTTTTCGCGCGAAGCCTTGGATTTCCATATATTCCTCAAAAGCACGCCCACCCTCGCAGCGGTTTTATTGCAAAATTTCCAATAAATCAGCCTTCTAGGCCAACTACGGGAAAATAAAAACTGCACGAAACCTCCCACATAGTACAAGCATTAATTTAGTTATAATTACATACGGCAAATCGCATGGAAAACCTATAAATTAAAGGAAACGTTTGCAGTCGTCCGTCAGCAGGCGTGGTGGAATAATTGAATACGAAATAATGACAGATGGATAATTAATTTTGCGATAACATCTGGTGCCGTCGACAGAATGCTATTGATGTTCGAATCCGTAAATTACGGGAAAACCTTTGGAACCAATCTGAAACAGTGTATTGAGCAATAGAAGCGATAAAGATTTTTCTACTGATGGGAAACGTATGTTTAGAGAACGAGTTAAGCTGTTAGCTGCAAAGTACGTTAAAAAAAGTAGCGTTGGTAAATTTGATGCTCAGAAATAATACGACAGGATGTTGCAAAGACTGGGTACAACAGATTTTGTAACTGAGCTTCCCAATCGGAAACACTTACGCGCTTTATCGGTCCAAATGAGAAAACCGTGTAAAAACAAGTAGGCCATGACGTGACGATTACAGAGTGCAATTCAACCGCACATTGTCGATACGAGAAGTAACAGTTAGACACCTGAGTGGACGCTGACCGCCGTTTTGTGTTGCAATCGGTAAAACCAGACGGTCTATTTTGGACGGCTTTGGTGCTTTACGAAAAAAAACGCCCGTCGCCGTAAACATCCGTCAGGACGATGAGCGGGTAAAATTGTCTCGACTTCGCTAATTGGCGGTGCTGATGCTGAATTTCAGGCTCTTCCAGGTGGGACTGGTCGGGAGCTTGCGCAAGGAGTTTTAAAAAGAAGAGTTGGGACTTACGATCATTTTGGGAGTGTGGTTGCTAGATGCGATCCGGTAAATCGGGGCTTACCTGAAACAAAATGATTAAACGTTAATAAATACAAATTTTAATAATAATCAGTAATGATACATTTATTCTCGAGGGATGTTTATATAATAAAAATACCATAAATAAAGATTTTTTCGGTGGCTTGAATAGTAAAAACTACATGTATAGATGTTAAAAATAAAAAAATATGTGTTAAAATTAAATTCGAGTGCAATAATATGCTCTAATTGTAGTGAGACTATAAAATATTCTAGTAAACTATATAAGGTATCCTTGATAACTATTACAAAGGAATGGTGGAATAATTTTTTGTAGTGCTCCAAATACAGGGTTTCTAGAAATGAATCATGCAAACCAGGGCGCTTATAGAAATTATCGATTAAATCAATTTGCCGCTTCTCAGGAAAGTGACGTATACTTGTCATCTGTCGATTTTTGAATTATTTGATATATTTTAGTATGAGATAACGCCTGGGAATGTGTATTTTCAACATATTCTGTAGTGTTTTGTGGGATAATTAACTTTAAGGTTGCAACAAGCTCACATTTCCGAGCTGTGGTGTGACATTGACAACCTTCAACTACTATCGCCGTGCATATTGTAGCTTGGCAGCAGTTAGAAAAAGGTGGCACAAAGAATTCAGAAATCAACGCCGCCCGCGTTGCATGAATTATTTATAGAAGCCATCAACAAGCAGTGATTATAGTGAGGCTACATACAAGATGCTACAGCCAACAATATCTTCATTATTAGTATGGATTTTGTAATCGATTACCAACTAACGTTGTAAATTACCAATTCAAAATTATGTTTACCATTCAGAAACGTGTGGAGATTAACAAAACTAGCGACTGGGTTGAACTACACTTTGAAAATTTAATCATTCGAAACTTGATGTATTTCAGCAAAAGTTTTTTCTTTTTTAAAAGGCTTTGAACGACTTATAAAAAAAGATAATATTAGACGCCTATTGTAATTGATTTCTTGTTTCTAGCATGTCTTTCTCAGACAACATAAACAGTGTCAGTGACCTGACAATTCACGTAGAAACAATTTATATTAAAATCCTTTAAAATCGAGGAAACGATACAAATGTCACAGACGAATCTGTATTTCCCTCAGAACACGAATTCTTTCCATTTCAGCTTGACACTCTTCCAATATTTTCTCGACGAAAGGCAACATCCGGGATTAGAAAACATAATCCCAGGTGAGTTACGAAAACTTGTAGGTGGGGACAGTCTTTTTTATTTCTAGCTTGTACGTTTGCCAAGCGTGAAAATGGATAAGCGAGTTGCGTGGCGAATGGTGGGCACCTGCTTCAACAACACTGTTGCCATGTATTTAAAGGGATTACAAAATTTCAGAACAGGAAATGTAAACTATCAAACAGCTTTTCTAACATTATCCAGAATTGGACGCAATGATTTCGTATCCCAGAACACTAGATGCAGCAATGACTTCAAAGTAAAAGGCAATCACATTTAACGAGCAATGTTACATGTAGAAACCGGTAAAAGAGCCAATTACCGCATTTCTTCTTGTTCGAGTAACAGTAAATGTTGCTCTTGAAATTACAAGGTGAAGTTTAATAAAACAAAAGTAATACATCAATTAGTACGGAAAAACAATCAAATGCATGGGAGGAAGTGATGGTATTTTGTAATAATAAATACTGAGGAGATAATTAAAGCAATTTAGATACTTAAGAAAATGCAATTTTACATACATGTTTGTAAAGGTCGCTTGCTTATATTTAAATTTTGGCGGGTCAGTAAAAGCAAATGTGTTCTCTTAATATGAAACCCATATACGAGGGTTATGTCATAATTGCTGCACATATCAAGCTGGCGCTGAACTGACGATGGTGAAAAACAAGTGCTGTCAAATTATAAAAGTCATCAATGGGACATCATTTATTAGTCCATTCAAAAAGTCCATAGGATGACACATAGATGACGCTACTATAATTTTTTCCAAGTGATTTTTATTTAGTACATGTATAAATTTTAAAGCGGTCAGATTATTGATTCATGAGTTATAGTATGTTGTGTGAAGCAACCTTTGTTATTGAAAAACAAATTGAAAACAGTGAATTTCGAGTTTTCATAAAGCATTGCTTTTTGATGGAAAAAAAATACAGTGGAAACCTTGATAAGCATAATCCGAACTCTGCTCCATCGAGACAAATGATAGAGAAGTGGATTTCTGAATTTAAACGTGGTCGTACCAGCACAAATGATACGGAACGTAGTGGACACCCTAGTGAGGCTGTTATTCCAGAAAACATCAAAAAAATCAACAAATTGGTTATGAACGATCGCAAATTGAAGGTGTACGAGCTAGCTGACATTGTAAAGATATCAGATGGTAGTGTTTTTACTATTTTACACGAACATTTGGGTATGCGAAAGCTCTGTGCAAAGTGGGTGCCGTGTAAGCTCGCAGTCGACCAAAAGCAACAACGAACTGATGCTTCGGCGCTGTTAAACCGCAATAAAATGGAATTATATTGTCGATATGTGACAAATGGATGAAACATGGCTTCACTATTACACACCAAAATCTAAAAGACAGTCAGCTGAGTGGACAGCAGTCGACAAACCGAATCCAAAGCGAGCAAAGAGACGCAACAGTCGGCCGGTAAGGTGATGGCGTCTGTATTTTGGGATGCGAACGGAATAATATTAATCGAATGTCTCCAAAAAGGAACCACCATCAACAGCGACTATTACTGTGCACTTTTGGATCGATTGAAGGCTGAAATCGCAAAGAAACGGCCATTGGCTTCGAATTGCTTACTCATTCAACGGCAAGGCTGGCATCTTCAACATTCACCAAAATCATACCCGATTTTTCCCAATAAATGCAGCGTAATGGGCCTTCTCTTCTCTTTTTTGTGTCTGTGGGTAAAATTTGGCAACCCGTGCGACGACAAAATCCACGGAACGGGGGAATCTGACGAAATTTTACGCCAGGACGTTAACGCTTTAATAATAATACTGAACGGCAGCGGAGCGGAGGGCCGTGTGCAAATTCTACGCAAATAATATCTTGTTTCTGCTAACCCGGCGGGAAATATTGTGCATGTGCACGAGAAAGAAAAATGCGAGGCTTTGAAGCCGGCGCGAATTCATAACATGCAAACACTACGTTGAAAAGTGATACGCACATGCTCGGCCGGATGGAAGAAGGCAAGTGCAACACGCACGGGAGATTCGCTGAAAAAGAGGGCACTGAGCGGTGCTAAAACCTAAATTAAAGCCAGCTGTGGTTTATTCAGGAATTACATCAGACTACGGCGGTCCTATGTACAGTCGTCGCCAAAACTAACGAAATTCCTGCATTTGAGAACTCGTCAAGGGTTAGCAAGTGTTGTTAAAGTTTGGTTTAGTGGAAGATGATCAGTAATAAGACGATGAATGTTTATATTTAGTCAAAAATACGCTTAACAATGGCTGCATATAAGCGATTTAAAGCCAGTGGTTGTTTATTGTTATTGGTAAATTATGTCCTCAATTTACCACACAGAAAAGAAATACTGAAATAAACACGAACAGCAATGAAACAGCAAACATTTGCTGAAAATACGTATAGCAGTTGTTTTTTTTTCGTGAGCCAACTACGAAATCCGTGTCCTAAAATAGGTATGCTTTACTGACATCGGCATTTTGCCCAAATTCCTATGAAAGAAAGTGTTAGTTTTATGTTGTACGTTTAAATAGTGCCAAGTAACGTAGACGTGTCGTTTGAGGTGTGGTACTTAAGGATAGAAATAAACTGTAGCTACAATTTAGTATCAACGTAACTAAGTAGCAGTAATGAATAAAAAGAAGATTCAAAACGTCCTACAGTAACTGATGACAAAAGTAGCGCCTGCTTATGTCAACTTTGTCAAGCCTTTGCGCATGATACGCATTCGCTTTGTCACTTTTTTCGTTGTAAAATAAAAAACCGCTGCAAGTTGAATCAATACTTCCACATCCAATTGTCAAAATGACATTTACGCTTTTATTTATTATACTATACGAACCCAGCAAGACGCATCGAACGGACCATCAACTCAGCCATACGGAAATCGAAGATACCAGAAGAGCTAAATCGCGGCTTGATCAAAACAGATACAACGACGCCACAACTATATTGCCTACCTAAGATACACAAACCAGAGATACCACTGAGACCGATTGTTAGTGCAACAGGATCTGCCACCCACCCTCTAGCTGGCTACATCGCTCGGACCCTGAAAAGACTCTTTCCTACGACACAGCACCACATCAGGAACGCCGGAGACCTTATTGAGAAAATGAAGAAGATCAGACTGGACCCGGAGGACACCTTAGTAAGCTTTGATATCACCTCACTCTTCACGAAGATACCATTGGACGATGCCTTAAGGGAGTTGAAGAAACGTCTACAAGAAGAAGACCTAGATGAAGAACTAGTCCAACTTGCGAATATCTGCCTGAAATCTACTTTCTTCAAGTTCCAGGAGGAATACTACGAGCAGACAGAAGTGTTGGTTTAGATACGTGGACGACACTTTTACCGTCTGGCCGCATGGAGAACAGAACATAAAGGAGTTCCTGGACCATCTAAATAGCATCCACAGCGGCATACAATTCACGATGGAGATGGAGACCAATGGCGCCCTACCCTTCATGGATGTGATGGTGACAAGGAAACAAGACGGCACGCTAGGACATTGGTTCTATAGGAAGCCAACCCACACGCCCAAAAACAAGGAGTCATCAACACGCTGATATAACGAGCGAAGCTAGTCAGACCACCTAGAAGAGGAATTAGAACATCTACGCAAAGCACTACAGAAGACGGATATCCTAAGGCACAGATTGAGAAGGCTGTCAATAAGCAACACCGGAGGAAGGAACCAGAAGAGCACATCGCTGCAGCATACATGCCCTACGTCAATGGATGTACAGATAAGATCGAACGGTTGCTGAGAAGACACCAGATAAACACTATCTTCACCGCCCCGGGAAAGATAGCTAACGCCTTTCCGAAATATCGTTCGACGACTGAGGAGCTACAAACACAAAGTGTGTACAGCATCCCATGCAGCTGTGGGAAGGTTTACATCGGCCAAACCGGAAGGCACATCAGCACGAGAATCAAGGAGCACATCAGGGACACCAGAGACCGGCAACGTGACAGGTCGGCTGTAGCAGAACCCCGAATGGAGACTGGCCACATCATCAAATTCGAGGAGGCACAGATACTGTCAAGGGAAGCGAGATTCTGGCCGAGACTGTACAAGGAAGCCATAGAAATCCAGAAGAATTCACATAATTATAATCGAGACCGAGGCATCAAACTACCTGGAATCTGGAAACCTGTTATGCGTAACAACGCCCACGCATCAGTGTACCGGACGAGTAAAAATACCGGAGCGGACTAGGACACTTCAGTTTCAGAGCTACTTCTGAGGAAGACACCGACATGGGTGTCGAAACGAAATATCAAATAAGCAACGTGGGAACCAGCCCGGAAAACAACATGTCACAGATTTAGCAATACCCTATGCTACTCTGGGACTATCTCGTGTAAGCCTTATAAGTGTTGTGTGAATGTATCTTAAGAGAAACTTATTTTAGAAATTCATCTATCACCAAGACATCTGTAGGATAGAGCAAGAATTTCGATATTTATAAATCAGTATACGCCGCCTTCGAAGTACGCTGCGAGCAATAAAAATTCTTCAGCTATGACCCATTTAGCCTAACAATGGACGGCGTTTCTAATTATAGTGCGTATGCAAAGTCACAAACGTAGCCCTAACGACAGTATCAGTCGTCGCATTTCTATCGAGATTTCAACGGATGCTTGAGCAATAGAAGTCGTTATTAATAGCGTGCATTGGAGACGGACACCATAGTTACCTCCAAAACACAAAATTTTCGAACTGCTGGGAGAACGAGTTTCGTTTCTCCAAATAGAAACCTGGGATGAGCAGGAACATTACGAGAGCCTTTAAAAACGCATGGGCGTAGACGAAACGTTACTAATTATAGCACATTCTCATCAAAGACACCCGATAGTCACGAGACTACTGTCCCAACATGTGATGATGAAAGTAACAGAGCAAATTGTCAATTCGCATCACAGGTTACATAACACCTTCCAGTTCTTCGCGATAACGACGGAAATATGTAAGCCAACTACGACTTCTCACGCACATCAAGAAATGACACATCGACGCGAAAACAAAAGAAAGGAGACACGTCCTTGACGGATGCATTCAGATTTCCTGCAAACTTGTTGCTGTCAGTCGGGGATTAATACGTTTTGGCATGGTTGCAAAACGCTTTGTATCAGCGCACCGTACTTTTTTTATTAATAGCCGATGTCAGTCACAGTCAGTTTAAAAATACGGTGTTTTGGCGAATTGACGACGACGGGTTGTAAACAGTATGTAGTGTTCATGGATAATAATATGCTGGTTAGCTAAGTACATAAAAGTAACGAACTCGTCGTCGTTATAGAAAGTAATAGAAAATTAAATATATCAATTAGAAACCTCGCCTCCAAATAAACTTTACCTAACTTTTTCAGAGATATCATTACCATCAATCAATACCAGATCGAAGTGATATCATTTTTCTGATTTTGGGCCCTAACACATGATTTTAAGGTAACTTAAAATAAACTACCTATACCTAAACCAAATTGTCTCTTATTGCTTCCCTTTGAAGATAAACTTCCAACAATCAATGTTTTCAGCTTCCAAAATTGAAGTGGCCTTTGACAATTAACAAGGCAAAAAAAGCAAAAATCAGTCATACTTCAACAAGGTTATTGTTGCTAAATGGATTCAAAGGTGCATTCATTGTGAAACATCCTGAATCAATTGGGTAGCTTGAAAGCAAGCTGATTGAACGTATATGCTTTGTCTCACTTGATTTATCAGATAACTGACGATCGTTTCGACCACACGGTCTTTGTCAAAGAGATAACAGCGTTATACTAAACTAAAATGTGCGGAATTTTGATTACGTCCCCCTTTTTTACGGTGTTTGTAAAGTACAGTTTGATATTGCCGAAATTATAAAGCCGACCTTCAAAACCCAGGCGAGAGAATTTTACAACTGTACTGTTGTACCCCTGTAAAAAAGGGGACGTAAACAAAATTCTGCACATCTGAGTTTAGTATAACGCTGTTATCTCTTTGACAATGACCGTGTGGTCGAAACGATCGTCAGAGTTATCTGATAAATCAAGTGAGACAATGCACATACGTTCAATCAGCTTGTTTCCAAGCTACCGAATTGATTCAGGTTATTTTTGTGTACGTGAAGCTTCAAAAGTTTCTTGAAAATGCTCCTGTTTACTGATGGAAGGCACCTCCAATAAATAACCAATTAAATTATATTGTAAAACAACGGTCATATGATCAAAAGCAACTTAAATTCTATGAAGATGTCGTCAGAAGTAAAAGAAAACAAATCGTCTGTTTTTAGAAAGCAGTGTATTTAAGCTGCATAAGAAAATAATATGGTTTAAAAAAATGAAAAGCAAAGAACAAAGACCGTGAATATGATAAAAATGTAAAACAGGAATCATGCGAAAAGATTGGAGTAGCACCAAAAGAAAAAAGACAAGGACATCGGAAACCTTTCTACAAAGTGCTTGAAACCGAAATAACGGACAAGAACACTAAGCTTACTACTAACTACTACTAACACATGATGAAGAGATGTTCAAAAGGTGTAAGGAATATTTCCAAGACACGGGAATTCAGGAAGACGTAGTATTATTCCAGAAATTGTTAAAGGAATGAGGAGAGAAGCCACAGAACTGTTGTTAAATATATTTAAAGAAGCCTGAGATAAATGAGATATTTCAGGAGATTGCAAGGGGGGACTTACATGTGCTGTTCTTCAAATCATCTGTTCAAAGTAACTAGTTTATTATAATTACAGATCCACCACCATAAGACAGTAAAAGTGTTGGTCTTCTCTACTTCAACACATCGACAAGCATTATTCGCTGTCCACGATTATAATGAGGACTAAAATACTGCTCCAGTTGAGATCAACGCGTCTATGTTTATTCTCCTTATCAAACTGCACCTCAATTGACGGATACCAGACGATCAGGTGCGTTCTCAGAAGCTGCCAAGCTGTGTGAATTCCCACCAAGGCAGTTAATTTTCAGCTGCATTATCACCGGCACGCAACAGGTGTTTATTACATTAATAATACCAACAATAAGCGCTGAATAAATTGACAAATTAATTCAGCACTTGGGGCACCGTGTTTGTTGCTAGCGCTGCTGCTACGAGCAAAAATTGAGGGGAATGCTGCTGCATACCTACGGGCTGGCGTTTATCATTTGTAATTATATTAGCTCTGAATTATCGTAATTAAGTAATTATCGACGCAATGAGTGTCCGTTTTTGTAGACGGAGGTTGCAGTTTATATCTGGGGGTCGGCTTCGGAAAGGATCAAAGAAGCAGTGCCTTCGTGACGGGAGGTAAATCGATAGCTTTTGAAAGGAAAAGTCAAACTTGCACTATTTATGTTTTCGCCATATCTGGTGAGTACTTATATGGCTTTAAATTATGTCCCACAAAATGCAGCAATTCATAAGAGCAGGTGGGCAAAAATATAAGTTTCTTTTTTTATTTTATCATGTTACGCCAACAATACAGGGTGACACTAAAATAGAGGACGCAACTTCTAGGGTGTGTTCTGCACGTGAAAATATGAAGTAAAGTTATCTTGCGTTTTGACATGTTTTTTACTTGTTCAACGATTTTCATAATTTTTGGGGAGTCTCATTCTTAAATGATGGCTCATCGAACTGTGTAAATAGGTATTTCATACCCCTTAGCTTTTAAAGTATGTACAATTTTTTCGCTTTTATTTGCAGACTGCAGACAGTGAAAACGAAACAGGTACAAAATGCAAAGTAGTTTAATTAAAGGAGGTTGTGGTTTTACATCAGCTTCCTTTAGCAGAAGTTAGTTCGAAGTTGTTAATGGAAGCAATAAAGTGTAAAATAAATAACGCTAATAATTTCATATTAAATTAATGTAACCTTTTAAAAGTATAAAAAAATCTTTATTGGTAGTATACGAGTGTGAATTCTTTCAGCGTCCATAATATAAGATAATATTTTCTCGGAAACATCGCTGTCTCTTGAAAACACTGACAAAAAATTATAATTCTGACGTTTCGATTACACCTGTAATTTTTGTCAAAGACGAAGAACCTCAAAATTTGCCTGACACAAGTTCAAACAAAATTTTGAAAGTAAATAAACAAATCACCAAGGAAACGAGACGTCATAGAAACAACGTGCCAACCTGATAGAAAAGAACCTAACGACGAAAAAGGAACTACCTACCTCCTAAATATCCACGAACTACTTGATAAAAAAGATAACTACAAAATAGCCTTCCAAATGTCACCTAACTCATAATTTCCACAATCCCTATTAAAATTATTAGTATTCTCACAAATTTCTATAGCTCCTTTTATTAGACGTTTGAGATAATATTTTTTTGAATGTAAAATTTTTGTTTTATCAAAGTCAATCATGTGTTAAGTCAAATATGAGTGTTCACCTACGGAAGATTTATCTATCTGTTGCAGCCTAGTGCACGTATGTGTTCTTTCAAACACGTACCTACTTTTCTTTTAGTTTGACCTATGTAACACTTGCCGCAAGAACAAGTAATTTTGTAAACACCTTCACTCTCTAAATGTACTTTGTCTTTAGTAGAATTTAAAATTTTATCTAAATTATTATGTGTACTATCAACAACTAAAATATTGTGTTTTCTAAGCATCCTCTTTAATTTTTCCGAAAGGCCTTGAACATAAGGCAAACTCAACTTCAATTTACTTGTGCCAGGCAAATTTTGGGGTTCTTTGTCTTTGACAAAGATGACAGGTGTAATCGAAACGTCAGACTTATAATTTTTTTTGTCTTAAATAACTTGTATATGGAGTTGTCCTGGTATTTATGATATAATATAATAGTATACGTCCCTGTATAATGTACGTTTCCGGGTAAAGTTTCAAAAACAACAAATCTCGATTAAGTATAGATTTTCTTCTGAACCCCAAAATAACATCGATATTACAATTTCTAAACATATTCGATAAAAATTCGTTATTTTTAAGACATCATAATATACAGGTTCTTCTTTGAAAAAAGATGAAAATAAACTTAGTCTCCTAAAGATAACTTTATAATTAAGAAGACCATCATCAGATCATGTCAACGTCACGTGCAAAATACGCAATTAAAATATGAGCCAAACTCCGCAGGTTTGCATCATCCAACTTCTCAATGAATCCATTTTTATAAAACTTTTATCACAATTACACAGCCTTTGGGTTAAGAAAAACTGCAGTGACCATAAATCACACCACTACGCCTTATCTCTACGAGATTTGTAAACGCTATTTTTCTATTTACCAACATCTTAGCATATTAATCGTGTTTCATTGACAAACACTGGTAAAAATAAACAGCGCATGTTTTACACGCCCAGCGCTAGCACAATCGGTCGGCATTAAATGACACAGAGAGATTATGTCATATTTATAGACGTACGCGAGTGTAATCCAACGGAATATTTGAATACGCAAATCATTTGGTCTATCACAATTATTATCAAGCATAATTGGAAACTTTTAGTTGTCAGTTTGCAAAAAATTAAGGAACACAAGGCTGCGTTAAATTGAGATTAGAGTGAAAGAATAAAAAAATAATCAGCACCAAGTTCATGAAAATCGCAGTGCTTTTTCTTCATAGTTAAGGCAATATTTCATCCAAGTTTGTAAAAAATGAATATTAAAGTTATGTGGGTAGCACGCCAATAATTATATTACTGAAAAATATTGGCACCTTTGACTGGGAATCGAACCCGAGACATGTTGAATGCCATTCAAGTGTGCTAACTACTGCACCACAAAAGCCCCCCTATTCAGATTCGAGATCAGAGCGGGATATATACATCAAAGTTAACTACATGTAAGGTTACTAAATACCATCCGGCGCATTTGCAGCTGAATCTATGCTAATTACAACCTGCATTAATGTGTTAAATTCAACTTCTGTTAGAGTATTTGGAAGCTAAATACTACCACCAAATATTACAGAGATGTAACACTAATGAGATATGGAAATACCTCACAAAATTACTGCCAGGTAATGGCAATAGAAACACCAACAGAATAAAATTTCGAAATAACATTTATACTCATAAAACTGAAATAGCTGAACAATTTAGTCAATTTTTCATAGAAAGTATTACCAATATAATTGAACAAATACCTAGATTTAATGAACAACAGTACTACATTGATAATATAGAGACCAAAGGAAACAGAAAACCGAGCAGATGGAATAAGTACAAAAATTTTAAAGGATGCCTTTGATGTTGTACTTATTCCTATTGAAAAAGCGAGAGGTACTATGAAATGTGAAGAGTACAGAGGAATCAGTTCTGTGACAATGATGTTGATGATGATTCTGTTATATTGAATATGTGTGATAAATGGCTCAAAGATCTGGACCAGGAAAGAATCGTGTTGGTTTTAGACTTAGAGAGCTTAGAGATCACTGTTTATAAAAAAAACTGTGTAGCATTAGAATGGTTTAAATCTTTTTGCCAGATAGAAAACAAAAGGGTAAATGTGATGATGTAGTATCTACTTAAATAAGCGTTGATTGTGGTGTACCTCAGGGAACAGTATTGGGAACACTGCTTTTTGTATGATGTATTAATGATTTAGTTTACGTTAAATCTTATGAAGTACCTATGTTTGGAGGGGATACCATGCTATATATATCAGGCAACGATATAGATAGCATGACATATAAAATGAAGACGTTAAAAGAATTTACTGCTGGCTTTTGATAATAATATATGAATGTATAAATGTAGTCAAATCTAAATATATGCGGATAGGTAGTACACATACTCTAAATCAGGTTGAGGATAAGGTAATAAAGAGTACCTAGGTATTATGTTGGACTCCCAACTGTTCATAGGAGGAAAAATGTCTAGAAAGGTAAATTTTATACGTAGACTACGAAGCAAAATTGACTTTAGAACTAGTATATTTCTTTATAAGACTATAGTGATGCCTAATACTTATTGATTATTATAGCACTATTTTGTTAATTTACAAAAAGGTGATAGCGCAACTACAAACAATACAGAATAGATGCTTAAGAACAATATTAAAATGTAATAGATACACTCCAGAAGTTATGAATGTACAACAAAGAGTGATGAGTAGAACGTTATTATATATATTTAAAATAAAAAGAAAAATGGAACCTGATTATTTATATGTTAACCATAAACTTAACTGCGGTGTGCATGATTATACTACAAGAAATATGTATGATTTTTAGGTATCGACCAGCAAGACACAAAAGTACTTTAAACCAGTATTATCTAAAATACTGATAGAGTATAGTAATTTATCACTAAAAATTAAAAACTGTGAGAAATACTCAAATTTTAAGAGAATGTTAACTGATTATTTATTACCAAACAAATCATTCATTGTCCTTTCTGTACTTATATTGCAATATTGTAAGCAGGTTGTAATAGGCATATTAGTTGGAATAGAAATTGATTTGTAGTGGTGTATACATGTTTTGCTATGCTCATATTTCCGCAGCCTTGTTATTAAATTTTTTAACTCCATTTAGTTGCTATATTTTATTATTGTATAGACGTAATATATTTTTGTTGTAAGTAATTTATTGGTTTTGAAATGCACTTTTTTTGGTTTATGTATGATGCTATTAGCTTATGCTAAATGAATGATATTTATTTTATTTTTTTTTAAACACAGCTATTCTTTAAGGAACACTTCTTGCCAAACTGGAAAGAAACAATCGGAAACTTCCAGGTTTATGCGAAGTGCTGAATAAATTTTAAACGGTTCAAGCATCTAGCCAGACCGAGTTGTTAATTAAATACTTGAAATTAGCAGAACAGTAATGGCTTTTGCAAACTTCTACGTCCAATCCGAGCACCGTATGTTATAAACACATGCATGCGATGACTCAGACGTGTAAAAAAACGTTACATGTTTCTCAAACGCGTTGTTGTTCATTACGTGTGCAAACGACCAAATGTAGAGCATGACCATGACTGCTAAAGTATTCCTTGAGTATTAAACGCCTTACTCATATGGACGAACAGTGGATCGTTTTTGAAAGATGCTCTACAGAGGGTTCGGAAAATTGGCATGGAACAGCGCATTTATAAATAGAGACGGCGATATTTCTTGGAAAAGGTGTAAGATTCTTTGTTTACGTTTCGTAACACCTTTATGCTACTGCTTTTATTACCGTTCTGACCTAATAGACGAAGCACAATAAACGCGTGCCTAGTTATAACAACGATGTGGTTACCAAACCTAGTTACGCACAAGGTCCTGCAAACAATGCAAAAAATTTGAATTTGCACTGCCTAGATGTATTTAGATGTAGCATGTACATGTTGTTATCGGTCTGGTGATAATGAGGATGTGCGGCAGAATTTTTTTGAACGTAAATGTGACCAGTTGAAAAGCAAAATTTCGTCCCACATAGAACGCATCTGAGAAGATAACTCTGTTTAAAAATTAAATATTGTAGCATCTTTGTGTGAACAAGATAACAAAAATTTTTACTACAATACACGGTTTCACATTTAATTTATTTTTTGTGCTAACTACATTAATGGCTATAACGCTTACACCTTTCAAATTATTTAAGGACATCATTTTCAACAGCTTTTGTATTTATGTAAAATTAGAAATATGTAGCTCATTTAGGGCAATAAGAAGATATTGCCAAAATCTGTTATTTTTTATGTTTAGTAAGCCATAAGCTTTTTAAAAATCGTATACTACAAGAAATCAAACAATATCGAGAAGAAAATGGACAAATATTTTATTTAGACGAGACTTGGTTTGATACACATGAAACAGTCCAAAAGGGATGGACTGACGGTTCTAAGAAATGTGCTTTAAATATTCCATCTTCTAAAGGTAAAAGAATTTCAATTTTGCATCACCTAAGGTGTAAAAATTTAAAAAATGCGCGGAATCTCATTCTGACACGACTGCCGAAGTTTTTGAGAAATGGTTCACAGAAAACTTTATTAGAAAAATTTCAAAAGGTAGTGTTATTGTGTTTGACCATGTCAGTTACCATTCTGTATTAGCTGATAAAGTTCAACAACAGCAGTAAAAAAGCGAAGTTCAAGACTTCATAAACAAAGAACGTATGAAAAAAAAATGAAATAAAGAGTTGGAATACTAATAAATTTCTGCATAAGTCGGTTTCATACATCTTCTCCTGCAAATATAAGATCGCATGCTAAAAATACCACATGACTCAAAATCTGCCTAATCCTTTCCACCGCAAGTCATAGACAAATAAATACACGTAAATGTCAGTTTCATAATAACACCTATATGAACGTAATCACCATTACGTTCTTTATCTGGTCTGTTAGTAATTTTACACTCAGATGCATCAAAGTATTCCAATGTCGAAATCACATATGAAGTCCATTAATAAACAAAAAAAGTAGCAGGTTTGCCAAGGAAATTTTCAAACGAAGCAACGTGCCATCAAATAATCTTTGTTCGATTGTAAAACCGGTTCGTTTTTTACTTTAGACTAGGCAAAAATCCGGCAAAAATTAAAGCAAATGCATTAATAGTTTTACGTATAAAAAGCGGTACCGAAAGTTAGTGTATTTCACTAAATGGAATAGTTCAATTCATTGCAAAATAAGTATGATTATGGCAGAATTGTAGCATTGTAAAATTGCTACGGCTGCTAAATAAATACATAAATTGTAATTCCATATAGTATCATCCATAAAAACTGTGTTACTATCATTAATATCTAATAATAATGATGATAACTTTTATTGTGGTGTACCGAGTTATTTACATTATTTTGTACAATATTTTTTCGCTGTTCTCTTTACCACAATTATATAAATAAAAAAGGAACATCAATTCATAAATCATTTATCGCGGCATTTTTCTTGAAACCGTATTAAGCAAGGGAATATATGGTGTTCAACTATGACTAAATTAAAGTTCATTTAACATTTAAGTGTATATTTAGTCAAGAAGTTTCTGCTAAATATTGCAAAAGAAATTTCTGGCGAATAATTATGGTAACTAACATTTTGCTTGCAGATTTGTGTGAAAATTTATACGCTAAAGAATAGTAAGCAAAAACTGTCCACAATCATGCTTGAGCATTTAAATTATTTTAACGAAGACTGCTTACAAATTTATTTAGTATTTATGGGCAACGTGCATTAAGAAGACGCGTACTTCAAGAACTTTGGATCCATAGTTAATAAGAGATCGATTTTCAATAAGAGTGAAATTTTCCAAATTACTACAACTCTCATTACTGTAGTGATTCAATTTTACATGTATTTAGGAAGCAAAATTCTCAAGAATTTTTGCAATTTAATGTTCACCGTACCGTACAAAATAATGCAATCGTGGCCTTAAACAACAAATTGAAGTGTAACTTATCATCATCAACGTTTAATTATTCTGAGTGAATAATTATGTCTATTGGTTCTAGGTTGAAATATATCTGAACATCCTGGGTAGATCTCAAAATTATTCCTTGGAAAGTTTACCTCTGAGTGATCATACAGATGTTTGTTGAACTGCAGAATTAAAAAATGTGCTCTAAAATGAGCTAGGACTGCGGGCGGCCTAAATTAGGACAATTTCCGAGCGAACCGTTGTAGCTAGCGACCAACTGAGACCATTCCGAAACTCAGGAAGTCCAAATCAGTAAGTATACTTGTATTCAGCTGAACCGAAGACGAAAAAATTTTAAGGTCAAAAAAGAACAAAGGGGTTAAGCCTCGGATGTTGTGTGATTTTTGACAACAAATAGATTTAGCTCAAAATCGACGTACAGATGTATTTTGAACTGCAGATTTAAAAAATGTGCTCTAAAATGGGCTAGGACTGCGGGCGGCCTAAATCAGTACAGTTTCCGAGCGAACCGTTGTAGCTAGCGACCAACTGAGACCATTCCGAAATTCAGGACCATTCCGAAATTCAGGAGGTCTAAATCAGTAAGTATACTTATATTCAGCTGAACCGAAGACGAAATAATTTTAAGGTTATTCCATCAATATGATGGTGTACCTCACGTAACTGGCAAATTAATACACAAAAAAGATGTGCTTAATGACCAATGGACATCCAACAATTCACTATGTCTTTGGTCGCTCTCGTCTCTAGATTTGACAGTGTTCCATTTTTTTTATCTGGAGCTTGCAATTAAAAATCCGTTCTATGACGCCTTATTAGCTATCATGGAAGACTGTATGCAGCGATTAAGAAATGAGTTTCAAAATTTAAAATCTGAATAATACGAATAACGACTGATGAAAATTTGCTGCTCAGATGCGAAAAATGTCTGGAAGCTCAAACACTGCTCAAAACTACAGTTTTTCCATAATCCATTCAGATGGACTTCTCTCTATATACCGCAGAAGATCACGAGAACAAATAGTAAAGGGTCAGCACTAGTTTGATAAGATTTTAATGTTTCAAAAACTCTAGACTTGAAGGTGATCATACTACACTCCATAATTGAATTTTTTTAAATAAAGGTATCTATACAAAGAAATAAGTGGAAAAAACACTGCCACATATTAAATTATGTTAAGAGTTGCCAAACACCTATTAGATGTCTAAAGAATTTGCAAGACCTACAACAGGCCGAATAATAAAACAGCTGCCGCCGTTTCGCGACTTCTAGGAGTCTGCGGCAAGCAGTAAATCGACTGGACAGACTACCAATAAAATATTAATATCCGTGGAGAAGGATATACTACACCACGACGAGATAGCCAGTTTCAACATATGCGAGATAAACGAAATCGCGTCATTGGATAGATCTGGTGATCCAAAACCAAAACACTGGTGTGTTAACCCAAGCCCACGCTGGATTGTTTATAAATAAGCAAAAATGTTCAGTAAAACAGCCGTATGATGAGTCAGCGAATTTCAAGCTGGTATAATGCTAAGTAATATTAAAGCGGACATGCAACATGAAGATGCCTTTACTTAATAAATTGTCAGGAATAATAATCGTTTTGTTAAGTCTTTTATGAAACATGAAACTAGGAAGAATGTCAACTTAATCAAAACATTTTTACAATATAATTACCAATGAGAAAATAATTCATCTACAATAAAGGGTTCTGAAGTACATGGACAAAATTCACCGTCATCTACTTACATATAACTGTTGATACTAGTCGACATTTTTGTTATTTTTGTAACTGTTTTCCTCACTTGCAGCAGTCGGAAAGAACATAAAGTACCAGATATACTTCCTCCGCAAAAATTTTGCGTTCTGGCTATCCAACGGCAACACTGTAATTTTTTAGGGACATGCCGTTTAGAATTTTCCAAAAAAGGTTCGTTTATAAAATAATGGCGTTTCTTTAATGAATTACACCAAATATAAGATGTTAAAATGCCTGATATGCATTTAAAACCGTATTTTCTTGCTCTTCGCGCTAATTGGATATTTGATATGTATTTATATTTTATTAAATTGCATATTAATAGGTACCATTTAATCCACAAAACAGCTGTGACAGTTTATAAATTCGAAAAAATGGATCGTAAGGTGTATTTTTAATATTAAAAATGTGAATATTTAAAGGGACCGCCAAAACGCGAACATATTGGCCGTGACGTCAGGTGTCTTGTAAATGGCCGCTTGTTTACATCTGGGGTCAGCGCGTCACGCGTCAGTCTCAGCCCGTCAATTTATCAGTTTGTTGTTTGCGTTCATTTTGTGACAAGCGAATTAAAATACGCCAAAAAGTGAAATACTTATAAGTTATGACTTCTGAAGGTATGTTCATTGTTATGGAATTTGTTTACAGTGACGAGCAGTTCAACGCGGCGGAGATGAGGAACGTAAAAGCAACAGCATAAGTGAACTTGTTATCAAATTAACGTAGCATTGATAATTTGATCACAGTGGGTTGTTGGAAATATACTATTTGTATCCATAAAAATGTAAGAGTCAAAAATGTACGCTAAACTTGCCATTTATTTTAGAGGTCAGAATAAATATAAATTGCTATTTATTTTCGGGGCTCTTGCGGCTCGTTTCTGGTCTGGCTAACAGTCGAATATATGGGGAACAACGTCGTTCTTTATTATAACATTTCCCTCTATCAACTTAACTTATCTTCTTCAAACTATAACAATATGGAAACTGAATGGTAAACACTTATAACCCCAAAAAGAATAACAAAACTTACAGCAGGAATTAAGATGATCTTCACAACAGAAAAACAAACTTTGCGATTTCGGCATATCACGTCGGGGGGCCTTAAACAACTCTTTCATGTGTTGATAATCTCGAGGAACGGTTACAAAAATTTTGTTACCTGTTCTGACTGAAGTACTTTTATAACCATGTACAAAACAACGGTTGTTTTGTTTTCCATACATAATAGATCCTTGTAAAACTACACAAATCACTTTTTTGTGTTCTCTTACACCGTCCTTTCAATAAACACCACACAAAAGCTTTTCCAATACACCATTAAACAGCACGCTCCTAGGTAATGTTTACATGACACTTGACGTCACGAGTTGAATAACCTTGGATAGAAGTGTTTTGGCAGTGACTCCTAAGATTCGAATTTCAGACCTGAAATTCTCTACCTACAAATGTTTTTTTTTAACATGGCGTACGATATATGTGCACTTCAAGATTCATTTTACGTAATTTTCAAAAAAGTGATAATACCCAATTTCAAAAAACAGCTAATTGTGCAAGTTTCCAAATATTTTGTGACATGCCTTTAGTTTGGCCTTTAATGCGATTCTCTTTTATCGTGGAAGATGTATTTCGGGATTAAAAATTTTTAATACCAAACCCGGAATCGTGACTGAGCCAGCTTAGTAAATTCCTGTTATTATTTACTGTTTGGCCGAAACGTGTGCAGTTATAATCGACGCTCCCATAATCATTTGAACATTATTGGTCATTAGAAAACAATGTCAGTATTCACCACAGGGAGACTTAACGTAATGACCTCAAGAGTTTTATCAGAGGTTCCCGAACCATTTCCGGTACTAAAATTGTTTATAAAATTAAATCCACGACAAAATGAGTTTGGCCAATTAATTTCWGAATTGCGCTAGTTCTTGTGACATAATTTCCTGCGTCAACGGCGGCAATCTCTGATGAGGAAACCTCCAAATTTCGCGGCAATGGGTTTCGAAAACTTCAAGGTAATATTTGATCAAATCCCCAGCGTACGTGGTAACTTGATATTTAACATAATTTGAAATATTTAAAACACAATACCGACTGTTTGCGTTTACGTAATCAATTACGCTATGTTAAGAAGCGGCTAAACTGGTATCCGAGGTTTTTCTCGTTTGTTTATGAAGCGGAAGACGTCGGTTTCAAATTTAATTGATGTTTGACTCAGTCCATTTCAAAACAGTACCTGCTTTACTGCACGGCACACGGCAGTGCACTGTTTTATATATAGGTCTTTGTTTAGATCGTTGGTGCGCGCAGTTGTTTTATTGGCACTAAAAAGTGTGAATATCTTCTGGTTCCAGTCGGTTAACGAATCAGAAGAATTTCAGGAAACGCTGCGCTGTAACCAGATTTTGAACGAATTTATCTCTGACCTTACGGCCGGTGTGCAATGCGCACATAAAGTTAATTGAATAAGAGTGTCGTCGTAATTGGGGATTTCTCTTCATTTTTGATGAAGTAGCTTGGCCATTTAGATTTACTGTCGGCACGTGCCGTCATATACGAGCGGGAGATTAATGGTCCAACAACATGCAGGTTAAAAATGTCTAATGTGTACCTCGTTGCCAAAGATATGGCATGTTACTCAATTTACAGAAGTTGGTCGGCAAACATGATTTGGATGAAGCAATTTTGTCAGTATGCTCTGCCCAGGTTAGGCCACTGTCMAGATGAAGGCCTCAAAATCTCACTGATGTGCTGGTAAAGGTCGCAAAGAAAAACAGAAAAAAATAAGTATTTWCTTATATAGAGTTGAGTAATTTTAAAAACGTGTCTCTCATCTCTAAGGAAAGGGCTTGCAAATTATTATTAACATTAATTGCAATTGTATCATCGGCATCCAAAACTCTAAGGTTAAGCCATTAATCTAAATTAGGAAAGGAATTCGTCAAAATACAGATTCCTGGGGTATTCCGTATTCCAAAGGATCACTTCCTAGAACTGTTCTTATAGTGCAAGCAACAATCTAGGAGACTCATTATACGAACAGCCGATTACCGCTCACAATGGTTTACAAGTATTACCTGAAGCTGTCGTAAATAACAGACGGGTTCGGCACGTTCCAAGGTTTTACAGAGGAATGGACCGTATCCAAAAATTGTGTTGATGCATGGAGAAATTCAGTGTAACATGTACTGATGGACATTGCAAATCGGTACAGAGAGAATCATGTACAAGAATTATTAATAATAGAAGTTAATCGTGATTTTAGAAGTGATAGTGTGAATTTTTTTTAGTTTGTGACTCTTGTAATGCGCTTATTAACGAGTCGTAATGAGCATAATCGATACCGTGTATAAATTTTATTGTGCACTATTTTTAAATTTGTATAAATTCGCAATGACATGCAAAGGCTTTTATTTTATACATCGGAAAATTTAAACCCAATAAAGTATCACATAAAAATAGATCGCGAGTCGCGTCAGTTAGCATCAGGTCTGCATTCGTTATAAAAGCTTTTATGTTTTATTGATTGCTAAATTATCACAACTAACAAATTTCAAAAATTTATATATATAATCACAATAGTTTAGGACGGCCGACCATCAAGCTGTAAAACCGTCTGCATAAGTCAGTTCATAGATCGTTGCTTGACACTTTATTTGTAGTTACCATTATTTGATACATGTTGTGTAGTTACAAGTCTAACAACAAAAACCTGTTTAGAAAAATTAAATAGTTGTAAATTTTTTTCGAAGAATATCACTAGAAACACAATCAACTTAGAAAGTTCGCATAAAACAAAGCCAAAAATTTGATTTCTATTTTCAAAAGCTTCAGTAATACAGTTACTTAGATTACAAACAGCCAAGGTTGTAGATTTCTTTTTTCTAAATCAACAAACAGTAAGTGTACAAATGTAATAATACGAATAAACATATACAGTCTCATTTTGGGAACAACCCAGCTAGATTGTAGACGCTGTGTTTGTTTATGGGTCTAAAACAGTTAGTAGAAACGATAAAATTGCCATTGCCAGCACAAAAGATGTGCATAAACAAAGTTATATATGCATAAAGCTCAAGTTTGCTAAAAAAATTTTGGTTGTACTAACATTAAATAATAACTAAAAAAAAACATTTCATCCTTTAATCCTAACCTATCCGCATTAGCAAATGACTGAAATTTCTGTACCTGCTCATCATAGGTCACTCTACTTGTCCTCTCTGCAAGCCTAAGCACACAAAGTTGACGTAATTAAGAGATCATGTCCATAAATAAAACGGACGCTGCCGAGTAGTTGTGGGCACTTTTAACATTTGTCAGGTGTTAATATGTTTTGTCGTGATGGAGACAGTGGCGTACCGAAGACCGCAGACTGCGGTGACAACGCGCTATCGGAATTACCATAAATAATATGCTGAATGTGAATAAATAATTGGCGAATAACAACTTTTATGGGAACTTAAACGGCGGTAAATTAGAATCATATTGATTTATGTCGTGTACGTTGCAAATAAAATAGCTTCTTGTTAGATAACGGGTCGGAATTTCTTTCAAAACTTTTCGTTGGTTAATTTAAATTCCAAAGAAAGACTTAAACTTGCAGTGCTTCCTAAAGTCAAACCCAAACGACCAATGAAACCCCACTAATCTACACCGAGATAATTCTGAAGCGGTAAATATTTACACCATCACCCAACATGCTAAAACAAAACGACTTCTCCCAAATAACGCACCGCTGCGTATAACACATTTGCTGGCACCATTCAGATTAAAATTTCCTTTATGCAAAGTGCGTCCCATTTATTCTAGGTACTTTCTTCCGCTCTTATGCTTCCGCGCATTGTTTGCGGTTCTCTCAGGACGCCACACCAAGTGTGAAAATTGACATCATCGTTTTAAAAGCGCTGTTTGCCTTTCCGTCATAAAACGCGGTTTGCGTTTCGCAACGGCATCGGGAAAAATTGACCTAATGGGATGGTTTGTTTAATGAACTGGTAAGTGGTTGTGTTTCAAGTTCAGCGCGGTTTGATGATGATTTTATGATCAAGTGAGCGTGTGGGTGACAGGTAAATGCATAATTCAGATTGACCGAGCTAGAATAGATAAATGAATAGCGGCGAAAAAGCAACAATGAATTTAGCATACGAAGATTTAAAAAACCTAGAGAACATGGATCAGAAATTGGCAGAGAATTGGGTCAAAAATGGCCGGTCAATCGAAACTACGTAATCGAGTGCCTTAAAATATCGATTATTATGAATCGATTTAAGAATTTTATAACCTTCAAAACACATGACATCAAACGATGAAAAGTACAAATTAAGGATAATTAACTCAGAAGCTTTTGTTGTGTCCTTTGATGTGCTTAGTGTTTTCACTTTTATCCTACTAGTAAAAGAACTTTTAGAAATTCTCAATAATAAAATGAACAATGCCCTCGTATCGAGCATATAAATGGCTTCACCATTAATTATTATGGAAACATGCATAAATCAAAGTTATTTTAATGCCCTTTTTACAAACAAGACGATGAATTGCCAATGGGTTCACCTTTGTCTACAATCTTAGCCAAAATTTTTCATGTTAAACTTTGAAAAATAAAACTGTTTGTAACCAAAAACAAAATTATGAAAAATGCACTATTTTTCAGCTGATATTTTTTTGTATTTGGACCGGAATTTACTGGCAGTTCAATGCAGGTATTATTAAAATTCTTAAATGCACTAAAACTGCATAAAAAATTAAATTCATGTTAGACAAAGGAAATGGAGTTTTTAATTTTCCTGGTTTATCTATACAGGTAAACTAACACATTCAGATGCAATGCATGTTTAAATAAATAATTACAAATTGACCACATCGTGTTGTATAGTTGTGAAACTTAAACATTTGGAACATTTGGGAATTAAAAAAGCACATCAGACAAAACATTTGGCAAATTCGCAAATGGAAATTTTCATGTTCGATACGATACGGTATTATTAAAATTATAAGATCGACTTCAAACCCAGGCCAGAGGTTTCTAAAACAAAATTTTACAACCCCTGTAAAAATAAGGGACACGAATAAAATGATGCTCTTTCAAAATTACTGTTGGTTCTAAGTGATCGTCAGAATCATCTGATAAAACGTATGAATCAAAACTTTAATTAGTTTAAAATCTGACTAAACAGAAAATTTTTAGTGCTATCGTACTATTTCGATTTCTTCTGTAGTTAAACTAAACTTAGATGCAAAATAATTTTTTCATTAGAAGGAGACAAGCTGAACAAGTATTACAGAACATCACCCTGTRAATTTAAAAATCAAGGGTTGAAAAGTATTATAGCACTACCTAATTATAGAAATACGACAGAGAAAGACGTATGTAATGGTACAAAACCATGACACATTTTTTCCACAAACCCACTGTTTATGAAAGGAAGTCTGAATGAATAATTAAACCATGACTCACCATGCCATGGACCTGTATTCATAGAAGTATTCCTTCAAAGAAAAACCAACTCACCTGAAAATTAAAAAAAACACAATTAGCAAAAAGAAACAACTTACAAACACTTTAAATAAACGAAACAGTAAATTGTTTAAATTTTGCAAGGCCACAATCAACGTAGTTATAGCGTAAAATTAACATTGCCTCCTGTACGTTTAACACTATACTTGTGAAAGCAGTGTATAGGAAAACATAATTTTAAATGCAGTATCAATATGGAAATAATAAAAACTAATGTCGCCAATCTATGTATTCTTCCAAGAAATCACACAAACGAGGCATCATTAGCATTTGTTGTGGTTCTGTCATTCAGCCGGAAGCGTCTTCTAGGTGTGCATTTTTCAAATCGAACGTGTGTTATTTACTGTAATTACCGGCCACGTATCAAACGGACCTAACCTACAAATTAAACAATTAAGACTGCAGTTTAGATAAACTACTCTAAACGCCATTAAATATCATTATTCAATTAGAAAGGGCGAGCGCAAGGAAAAAAAATAGGTGCGGCAAAACTGAACGGCCTATACTTCAGTGACATCCTGTTGCGTCGTAGCTAAGAAATTAAATAGAAAAATTATACGGAAATGTTCAGATTTTCCTCTGTAACTTCTTGGGGGGGGGGGAATAAAAAAATAGGTAGGTATTTTATTAATCCGCTATATCGCACAATTAACAGCAACTTTCTTTTGGAAGATCATTTACATTGTATGTGTTTGCATCTTTCATCAAAACTCACCGTTTTAGAAATCTGTGTAGTTTGGATATCTGCCAGCGGTATTTATCAATGTATGAAACAATTTCGCAAATCGGCGGAATACACCCCCTGCTATATTAAATCCGCCGCCCATGATGCGATAACTAATTATGTTGCAATAACTAAACTAAACGATTACAGGGAAGTCCCAATGGTACTAATTATCGTGTAGGGATGAATTATGGCCTTTATACATTTTACCCCAAAAACATATTTTTAATCAAGAAGCAATTTAAACGATTATCAACAAATCGGCAAAATATTATATCAGGATATCTATTTTTTTAAAGAATCTTTTGCTGGCATGAAGTCTCCTTAGCAAAAAACGACGTAAATTCATGTTGCTCATTAATAGGTAGTAAAATATCTCTCCTCGTAATCTTGTGTACTTGATGCTTTAAGCATTTATCCTTTACCTGTTCATGGTATTCAAATTTAACGATTTTTTCGTAATAGTGGATGAGCTCTACAAATAAAAATTTAATGGACAGATTATTACTTTCGATAGCAAAAACCACCTTAATGGCTGTTTACGAATGTTTAACCTGCCTAATGGAATTGACAAAAAAAACGAGCCGTACCATTACTTACTCAAGAGCAAGTATGTATTCTTTTGTCATACAGGACTAGTTCTTTGTCGCCAGTCAGGTTTACCAGCGTTAAGCATTTAAAATCGTTTGATGGAGATAACGTTTTATGACACATTAACTGGATGAAAAAATTATCGTTACCTACAATGGTCTATTGATTGTTAATGCGCAAAAAAGTAATTTCATGCTCAGGATTACGTAGCAAGTTTAACGATCTGTTGTAGTTTTCATTTCATACAATGCAACATGTCAGTTTCAATTCATTGCTATCTTAATTTAATATACAGTTCGTGTCCTTTGAACGCTGAAAACAAAGGGTTAATTACATATATTTTATACGTGTTTTCAATTAGATACTTAAGGAAGACTGTCGATTTTTGGATTCATAATACATCAAATAAAATGCCTCTTGTAAAAGACGAGAAATACTAGTTGAACGGACGCTTTTGCTTTCATTTTTCTTGTAAGCACTCGAGCCAGGTACTAGTTGCACCAGATCTTGTGGATGAGGTGCATAATTCAGCGCATTTCATATCTATGCTAAGGAGCTAGAAAGCGTTCCAACTATAAATGACTGCTCTTGACCACCAACCGTATAATTACAAAATAATAGTGCAGCATTTATAAGTCGTGAAAAGTGTTTTAATACTCGTGGATGAGTATGAAAAATTGAAGAAAATGATCCAACAAATTGGATTTCACGTAATTAAAAAAATGGAGTCGATATTTTCGTTACGAGAGATAGCACCGTAAAATTGTCATGACTGATTTGATATCGTGTTTAAAACGCTTAGGTTTTTTATATTCTTTTGTAATAAGGGGTTCAAGCCCACTCCAAATGCATTTGGGTCCACTACTTATAAATCTCAAATTACACCTGATAGTGCAATGCTATATACAGTGCAGCTTTATCATTATCTTTTTTTTAATAAGGTTTTAACACCTCCCTCAAACAGCAGCAGATGTGCATCAAGAAAAAAATATTTTTGTTCTATGTTCTACTAGCTCGCAACAATGGATAAGAAACGCCAATCTCCCGTATTTTTTATCTTGTTTGGAACAATGACGATACGACTACAAGAATGTAGTAGCATATCTTGTATGTAGAATGAAAGACTGTCATTAAAATTTGCCCTCACATGCTTAAATCCTGGCACTGTTTTGAAGCATACCAGTGTTATGTCTGTTTCTAGATTTTCCCAATGGAAGTCAACCAGAGATTATCAATTGGATATTTGCCATGCATCTAATCCACAAAACAGCTGTGACGGCTTTTAAATTCGAAAAAGTGGATCGTAAGGTGTATTTGTAATATTAAAAATGTGAATATTTAAAGGGACCGCCAAAACGCGGTTTCATATGTTGATAATCTCGAGGAACGGTTACAAAAATTTTGTTAGCTGTACTGAATGAAGTACTTTTATAACCATGTACAAAACAACACTTGTTTTGTTTTCCATACATAATAAATGCTTGTAAAACTGCACAAATCACTTTTTGGTGCGACCTCTTACACCGTCTTTTCAATAAACACCACACGAAAGCTTTTCCAATACAAGAATGATGCTACACAACAGCACGCTCCTCGGTAATGTTTACATGACACTTGACGTCACGAGTAATAATCTTGAATAGAAGCGTTTTGGCGGTGATTCCTAAGATTCGAATTTCAGACCTGAAATTCTCTACCTACAAATATTTTTGTTGTTTTTTTTAACATGGCGTACGATATATATTGTGGCGGAATCTACTATATCGGCTCCGTCTTAATCTAATTTTATTTAGCCAGGTGACAGTATCCGTTCCTCCAGGCCCATTTCTTTTTGTACCTAGGGGAAAAAACCGACGTTGGTGTTTTTTGTGCTAAACAACCAGAGAAGATACCTACCCTCCGTTTCGTAACAATATACACTTCAAGATTCATTTTACGTAATTTTAAAAAAAGTGATAATACCCAATTATTGATTAATAAATTAAATAAAAATTAATAAAAAAAAATACAAGAGAGTTTTAATGCGACGTAATTAAGCAAAAATTAATCGACATGCTTAAAAACTGACGGTAGGTCGTAAGCAAATTACACCTCCGTAACGCATATGATGTGTGTGCATATATGGAGAACAGTGGGCAAGCCCGACCTTAATTCATAAGAAGTGGGTGTCCGATTATTACACCGTTCAGTGGGTCCGATCTGATCGCGAAAATGCGGGCGCGCCGCTTCTGGGCAATTACGCTCCTGCACGTTTTGATCGACCACCAGAAATGAGGAGCGACCACATGGTGTCTTGTTATGATGCGACGTTGTCGATAAGCTCACGAATAAAAAAATTATTCTTGCCCAAGAAATCGTAAAGATTTCCTAAAACCTGGCTCGACCAGTTGGAAATGATGTTAGGTGAAATTTCTGCCCAAGTTGTCATCTTGGACTTTTCCCTTTCTGTGTCAGTGGGTGCAAAGTAGCGATCGGATTGACAACACTGTCAGCTCGTTCGTAATCTGTAATCTATGCAATAACAGCCTACACAGGCGCCACGCAGTCGTTATAGGAGATGCAACAGTGAAGGGCAAAAGAAATAGCCTGTAAGCTTGTAAAATGGATTAATATGCCTTTCAAAATCCACTTGACAGGATCTGTGGACAAACAAACTCATAATTCGTCGCTTTACATCATAAGAAGCAGTAAGATGAATGCTATATTAGAAGCGAAGCCGTCTTAGCTGAAGGATGTTACATAATCTATCAAATAGACAAAACCCGTTTTTCTTTCTCATCATTTATTGTAAATGGAACGTAGTGACGCCAAATATTGCCTACAAGGACCTTAATTTTTTCCAGAAACAGAGTTTTAATCATTAAACTTAGAGTGTTTGCTTCTATACTTAAATACAATTTTTATGAATCCCAATTTTTGCTAATTCAAGCAAGAATAACTAATTTTTTATATAGGATTCATTCCGAAGTTAGAAGCAGATTTAAAAACCCTCTCGAATGATATCAGATTGTCGATATATATTACTATATAGTAGTTTCTGAGATATTTACTGTTCTTTTTGAAATTTTGAATACATGTTTTATCATGTTAGGCTTTTTATACATTTATTTCATTATTGAGTACCTGCTTCAAACTTCTGGAGAGATTGATCGAATGTCACCACTCGCACTGAAGAAGACATCCTTTCTATTGAACAAGCTGGCTTTCGTTCAAATAGGAGCTGCTGTGATCAAGTCCTTGTACTAACAACACACAGTGAAGCAGGATTCCAGCGCTAATTGAAAACTGGTGTTGCTATTGTTGACCTTTCTGCAGCCTATGATAGAGTCTGGAGGAGGAACGGACTAATTCATAAATTGTATAAAGGAGTTCAACGCGGTCGTTTAGTACGCCTCATTTAAAATATGCTTTCTAAGCGGAGATTTAGAGTATTCGTGGGTGAACAGAGCAACAAGTGGAGGTACTCAATAAATAGATTACCACAGGGCTATGTCTTAGCTCCATTACTCTTAAATTTACACACAAGTGATTTACCACTAAACTGCAAGCAGAAAATTTATCTATATTCGCCGAGTATTTGGCTTTCGCACGTCAACATGGACAATTAAAAGAGAAATTAAGTGAAGATCTGCCAACTACGAACAACTATTTTGAAAAGTATAGATACTGCATTTAAATTTCTCGAAAAAGGAAGTCTGCTGCTTTCATTTGGCCAATAGTCATAAAACTTTGAAATTAAAGATGGTTCTCAGTGACATAAAACTCAAACACAATTTCTATCCAAAATACCTTGGTGTTACTTTGGACACGTCTTTAACTTTTAAGACACATATWGAGCTTAGTGTATATAATAATAATGTTGTCCTGTTTGGATGAATAGTGCACGTTTCCAAAGAAGACTCGCAACTTAACACTGCAATGGGAGTTATTTCTGGCACTATTAAACCTAGTTACATTCGTGTATATTACTTACATTTTTAACGTAGAAATGTAGAAAATACTTTTAATATCAAGATGCATTTAATCCACTGTTCATTTTATTACCTCATTATTAAGGAATATTTACAAATATCGCAATTAAAACTTGCTGGAATGCATAGATTTAATTGTCTTTTCTGTTCTGTATAACCGGATCAAAACCAACATTTACGCGAGACCTGGTGACATTTACTTAGAATTGGAAATATGCTATATGTGGTTGCAATGACTGTCATTTGTTACCTTGTCGAGAGCGGATATTTCTGTTGGATAAAGTCGTCTTGGGTCATTGACTTAATCGATTACTATAAAGCGCAACATGTCCTTTTCTGCCGCGTTAATGTTATTGTAGAGGCTTTTATTTATTAATTTCACGGTACTTGGATTGTTTTAGTTGCACTTGACGAAGTACAGTTGACTTAATCTTGTTTGGGAATAATAGAATAGCAATTTATTCACTACTATTATTTAATTGATTAAACCAGCGTACGGTTGGCATTCCTGTCGCTCCCGGATATACCGCCGGACCGGCTACGTCTACGTTGGGTTGGAGGGGTGACACCTTTGTTTGGGGATTGGAATGGGGAGGTCTTCAGGGTGAATCCAACTAGCGGATATTTTTTTATTAGCCTCCGAGTTGGATGGCAGCTTAGTTCGGCTACATTGTTCTTGTTCTTCCTCGAACAACCTGCTGTCTGGGATTGTATACAGATTTAGAACTTCCTTATTTATTGTTTTCTTGTCTTTTGCGATTTCTGACTACTGTTCCTCAATTATGTTTGATTTTGTTCTGATTTCCTCCACCGTTGTTCTTCAAGTGTAACAAAGTCGTCCTACTTTGAGCTTGTTGCTGTTCATTTTCCACGCTTTTTGTAGTATATGGTCTTTCTTCTCTATATATTCCCAATATTTCGTTACATATGTTTCTATTATTTTTATGATTGCCTTTCTTTCTATGAGTTCTGTTGTCCCTCGATTTTTGGTTTTATTGACAACTTTGGCCAATAATTGCACGATATTTCTATCTGAGTGTCACAAGCTTGTTCTGTTAGTTTTGGTAGTAACGGATCTTTCGACTCCATATGTCATAATGGGCAGAATTATCTATATTCAAGATGCTTCATTCCGACTTGTGTTTTCTACAAATGATAGTATAGCTCTTGTCCCTCTATGCGAGGTTTTTGGCCTCTCTTTGACTGTTTCTCTGCGGTTGAGATTGCTTATTATGTAGGTTCCCAGATATTTTATTTTCTCGTTAAAGGGGTCTCTTATCATGACATATTATATCTATTATATATTCTTTGTTAACATTTCTGGTACAGACTATCATATCGAATGCTTTTTTTAATTCTATAGACATGAAGAACATCTTTGTACCTTCTCTCCATTTTTTATGCTACTGTATGTATGTATGCTACTTACTGTGAACATATGTGATCGCCCACTGATCTGTTCTTGGCAGGAGCTACTAGATGTTGTGGCATTTCCGGAATGTACTTTTCTAGTTTTGAGAGCAGAAAGTGTGCTTAGTATTTATACCCCACACTACATAGCATTATTCTTCGACAGTCGTTGGTGTTTGGGATGTTTTTACTTTAGGAATGGATATTTATACACTAGTCTTGGCGAATTTTATTTAGTAGCCAAGCTGTTGTTATTATTTTATGTATTTCTTGTTTTATTATTTCCGGTCCATTTTATTAATTCGTTGTTTATCCTATTTACACCTAGTGATTTATTGTTTTTCATGCTCCAATAAAGCTCATCTAAAGTTGATGGTTCGCTTAACGGCCAGTGGTCTCTTTCATCAATAAATTTCACTCTCGATTCCTTGTTATCGTCTTCCATTGTTGTCGAAAATTGAAAAAAATACAATGCCACTGTAGTTTTACTGTAAGGGGGTCACTCCCGTATTAACCATCTTCTACTAAATAAATAAAAGTATGAAGACAAAGTTTATTCTGATGAGTTCTCGGATGCACCCGTTTCACAAATTTTTAGAACTATACAAATGAGTATATGAAAATATTTATAAAAATATGTAGAGCTGCTTGGGTGGCTTCTAAACGAAAAGAACTATAAAGTTTTTGACCAAAACAAGATTCAATGAGCATACTTATAATTGGCCTACATTTCTAAATCAGCATCGTTCTGTTGCCATCCAAAATCCACCCGGGACACCACACAACCTTAACATTTAAACAAACGGTCTCTTATTTCAATTTCGACACAGCCGTCACTATTTTCCACGCGATTTCGACACACATCTCGAACGTGTGCAACATAATCGGATTATTAAATTTATTGTGAAGCATCTGGCGCTGGTTCATCCGCTGGAAAGTAAGCCGCGCATCCAGATTCGGCTGTTTGTCATCTTAACGAGTTGTAAACAACGAATGAAAGTTGCGAGCGTGGTCCCGTTAACGATGCGGGGTCCGTCTTGCCTTTTTTTACCGGCGCGGATGGGCTTTGTTTGCGAAATGATATTGTTACCGAAACGGGTGACGCAAGAGGACGGACACATGTTTTGGAAGATGGTGACAAAGGGTGTTGAGAGGGCGTAGAAAACTTCGAAAAAGAGTCGGATGTCAAGAGATTTTCGAAAATTGTAACGAGGATTTCATACATATATCATCTTGTCGTATAATGGCTGGAAGTGACAGTTCTTTGAGCTAAGTAATAATAACACGGATTCCAAACAGTATCAACAAAACATAACAAATAAAAATAAAAATTTTGCTGTGATGTCAATAAGTGTTTTACATTATAGATAATTCTCAAATTGCCAAAGAGGCCTTACATATGAGTATATTTATGTAAAGTTTAAAACGAAATTTGTTGTCTAGTATAAAACTTTCGGCTGATGAACCTGTTTCTAAAGTCTGTTCGCACATTTTGGTGTTGATGTTTTCTGATAGGCTACAATACAAAGTAAGAGTAGCAAATAGCATTATTTTAGATTTTGATGAATAGAGAGCTAAAAGTAATGGACCAATGTTGGTTATGTTAATGCCAAATCATACACGCCAACTATTCTTGTGAATGCAAGCGTATGCTGAAAATGATGATGCTTCTAAATCGACTGCAAATATAAGTGAAAAAAGTCTTACTGCATTTTTATTTTAAACATTAAAAATGATAATAATAATAATAAATAAATTCTCCAGGAATGTTTTACATAAATAATTACAACAAAATACAAATGAATATGTGACATCCTGCGAGAAAAGGATCATGGTCAGATTCTAAGGATCACTATAGACMTCAGATTCTGATCTTCTCCATAATACTAAGTACCTAATAAAATAAATATTCTATGAGCGTACAATTAATCACATATCCTAAATAAAAATTTGTTTTGTTTGGTGGCTTGAATCATAAAAACTAAATGTATCAATGTTGAATATACATATAACATATCTTTAATAATAGTTAACCTAGCATTTGCATGAAGTAGATTAATAACTTTTACCGCAACATATGAGTATGAACCACAGAACTGAGCTGTACAATGTCTGGGAATTGAAAGGAGGTAAGTATCTCTAACATTAAGACAATGAGCATTTTTTCTGGGAACTAATTTAGTTTTTAAGTAAGAAGAATTGCCCTTGTTTACTATGTGGATACACAATTTACAATAGTGAAGGAAAGTTTGCTCGAAGACCTTTAACCAGACGAGATCATGAATAGCGCCACTTATATGATCCCTCCTTCGCAACCCACAAATAAACCGGGCACAGGAATTTTGTATCCTTTGGAGCCTTCTATAATTATATTTTGTAATACAGGGGCTATATACTAAATTGATATTTTATATGAGACATTTCAAGTGCTTCCGATAAGATGCGCTTACATCTGAAGTTTAGTATTGCTCTGCTTTGATACAGAAGTTTTAGACTGGAATAAAAATTTTTTTAAATATGATTGATGTGGGTATTAAATTTCATGTCAGTGTCTATATAAAGCCCTAAATTTTTTGAAGATTCTACAATAGGAAGTGTTTCATTGTGAATGTTAATATTTACCTGATTTATATATTGCATGCGGCTCTTTCTACCAAATACTAGGATTAGGATTAAGAGATAAGCAATACTTTTTTGATGTATTGAAGAGCGCTGCGAAGTCTTTATTTATGTACATATTTTTCTGCAAAATATCATTGGCTTGGCATGAGTAGTACAACTGAGTGTCATCCGCGTAGAAGTGATACAACATCTGAAACATTCCTCAAAACGAGAAGTGTACAAAGCAAAAAGTATCGGGCCTAAAATTGAACCTTGAGGAACACCGCTAATGCATACTGCAGATGCTGATGACAAGTTGTTATAAATGACTGATTGTTGGCGATTGCACAAATAATTTTGAAGAAGTTTTTACTGACGAATTTGAAAATCCAAGGAAATGTAACATTGACATCAATTTGTGATTAATTCTGTCGAACGCTTTAGTAAAATCCAGCAATACCAAAATTGTAAGCAAGTTTTTGTCAGTCGCAGCTATAATGTCATCGGTCACAGTTAATAAGGCGGTGGTGCAGCTATGTCGGGATCTAAAACCAGACTGCAGGTTAGGCAGTAATTTATACTGTTCCAGATGCACTTGAATTTGTTTATACAAAATCTTCTCTATTACCTTCGAGAGTGTTGGCAGAATACACACCGGCCGCAGGTCTCCAAGGAGTTCTGGAGAATTTATTTTAGGCAATGGTATAACATGGGCTATCTTCCAGCACTTTGGAAATTGACCTTACTCTATACAGCAATTGATTATGTGCACTATATACTTCAATATGTATAGACAACACAGGAGCAACATTGATTTACCAATGTTATCAGAACCTATAGCACCAGACTTAATACTAAACAAGGTTTCACGGATGGTATCTTTATCTACCATAGTAAAATCAAGCAAACTACCACATTACGATGCTTATTATTAGATAAAAGATCCAATAATTCTGGATCAGGGTTATCTTGTGATTGAGATGAGTTTATAAAATATCTGTTTATATTTTCTACATTTTGAAGATGTTCTGGTATTTAGATTTATTATTTTTAGAATAAATATTTAAATTACGTAATTCATAGAACAGCCTCTTATTACTTCTGTCACTGTCCACTACATAATTAATATATGCTTTTTTTCAAGTTTTATTGTTTTGTTAGTTAAGTTTCTCAACGATTTGTAATATTCCAAGTGGATGGGATTACCACTCCTTTTAAATCTTTGAAATGCTTTGTTACGAAGTAACATGAGGAACTTTAAATTGTCAGTCAACCATGGCTTACTAGGTGCATTTCTTGCAACTATTGATTTTAAAGGAGCATGTTTATCAAATAGTTCCAATAAGTAATTATTAAATATAAGTAATTTGTAGTCAACGTTGTCATTATATAAAATATTATCAAACGGTATCTCGACTAAATCAGTGTAAAATTTTTGTTTGTCAATATCAAGTAAATTACGTCGCTTTGTAGGTATTGTTCTGCATTATGATTTTGTTGTATGTACAATAGACACGAATGAGATAAACAAATAATATGATAAGGTGAAAAATAAATAAAAAACACTGGCCATAATATGAAGTGAGCTGTAATCTTTTTTATACACTACCCATAGTCATAGCCTCCAAACGATCTCTTATAGGTATCGTAAACTTATTCAAGTATTCGATAGCAGACAAAATTTTGCATACTTCTTGCATAATAATAACATGACTTGAATATCTGCTATTGACAATGATGTTTTGCACCTTTCACTAAGCAACACTTTTTGCGCATGTAGGTACATTGAGAAGCAAGATTCTTATCAAAATAACGACGTTGAGTAATCACAACATTTTTTTCCTGTCAAATTGTTTTTCAGACGTCCGTTTCCAAGATAATCACTTGTCACACCGTGAATTGCACCTTCTCCGTCCATTCATCTGTTCACCAGATTAATGACGTAATTACGCACAAATTATAAGTCGGCAGCTCCCGAAATCCTCAGTGGAAGATCCGAAGCCGGATCTGTACAATTTAAAAACCTGGACATAATGAGATAACGACACTTGCAGTCATCTTCTAAAAGCAAACCAGTGATTAATGTGTGCGATGCATCATTCTAGTTGCCCACAGTTTTTCAGCTTCTAATGCGATCGTTTTAATCTGTTTTGCATACTGAATTGAGCGTACAATTTGTTTACGTCACTCTGACAGAAGCGATAGTAATTAAGAGTGGGTGTTATTGACAAGAATGTCCAAAATGAGTTACATTAATATGACCCACTAATATTTTTGCGCTACAACCTACTACTACACAACTTCTTGTTTTGTAATTGTAAATTTTGAAGACGCACTAATATAATCTTTGGTTTTGCGCTTTTCTTTCTCATTCAGCTTTTATCAATAACCGCATAAAATCAGTGGAAAACCAATGCTTTGTTCGAGCTAAATAGGGTATTATTTACAGCCAAGGGTGCATTGTTAGTAAACCAGCAATTATTGGATGGTCGGAACTTTACAAGGGCAAAACAATCTTATTTCATTTACGAGTATACAAATATTGTATCCATTTATTGTTAAGAAAATAAACCCAGATAAAATACAATTTCGTCTACCGGGAAGACATCTAAGCGTAACAAAAATTTAAAATTAACTTGAATACAACTCCAGTAATAAAATAACTATATACAGGATGTTTCACGAATGATAATGACCCTGAGGAAATTAAAAATGCAACCTAAAATACATTCYCATAGCCAATGTGGTTATTTTACATAATGGTATTATTTTAAACATAAATTGGGAATCCATGACGGCTATGCGTTATAATTCCTGTCATTGTATTTATTAAAAATCAAAATTATTCAAATGATGAAAAAACAGGTATGATTTTGATATATGGTGAATGCAAGCAAAATGCTTCCGCTACTGCCCGTTTATACAGACAACGTTTTCCAAACAGATGAGCTCCTGCCGATACAATTTTCAAGAGACTTGAATTGACTTTAGGGACAAACTGGCCACCACTGAAAGAGTCAAGAGAAAGAACAGCAACAGGCCCTGACAATGAAATTAGAGTATTGGAAATGATTGACGAAAATCCTCATATTAGTCAAAGGGTAGACTCAAGAGCAACCGGTATTAGTCTGTCTTCAGTACACCGAATAATTAAAGGCAATCAATTTCATCTGTATCACTTGCAATTGGTTCAGGCCTTAAAGGAGAGAGATTATCTTAAAAGACTGGCTTTTTGTATTTTTTTTCGGGAACACCAAAATTTGAATGTGAGATTTTATGACAACATTTGCTTCTCAGATGAAGCAAGATTTTCTGATAATGGTGGAGTTAACAAACATAACATGCATTATTATGCGCAAGAAAATCCACGTTGGATTCGAGAAGGACGTTTTCAAACTATCTACTCGACGAATGTCTGGTGCGGAATATTGGGGAATCAAATTGTTGGGCCTTATWTTTTCGCGATAGTTTAAGCGGCAATACTTACCTAAATTTTTTAAGAAACATTTAACCGGCACTTCTCCAAAGTGTAAATCTACACACAAGATCTATGGTTCCAACAAGATGGGACACCCGCGCGTTATCACAGAATAGTGCGAAATCATCTTGATTTGGTTTTGCCTAACCGATGGATAGGAGGAGGTTCGATTAATCCTTGCCCACCGAGAAGCCCAGACCTTACTCCTTTTGATTTTTTTCTGTGGGGAATGGTAAAAGAGCAAGTATACCAAACACCAATTGAAAGTGTAAAACATGTAGAAAATAAAATACGTGATGCATGTAGATCCATCACTCCGGAAATATTAATGCATGTTAAAAGATCGTTTTGGGCACGAATTCAAGCTTGTGAAAACAGCGGAGGGCGACATTTTGAGCATTTATTACATTAATGTTATTGAATAAACATTTTTCAAAAATAAAATTTGTTTTACAATACCGAATTTACTTAAAGCCAATGATTGAAGTTTATGTAAAAATTATCGCATGTATACAGCTTTCTACGTTTTATATTTTTTAAGACGAACAATTATCAATGTTACCTCTGCAAATTGCAAATGTATTTTATGTTGCATTTTTAGGGTCAGGTCAGCCTCTGCAAATAATACTAAAATAATCAATTCCTTGCATGACAAATGTCAGTGTCTTTCTTTGCAATCACAGGTACTACGCTGTTTATCACGTGGTCAATACAATCCATTCAGTATTTACTGGAAATGGCAAGGTTAAATTTAATTCACGGCGAGAAGTTTAGTTACGTGACTCAAGCCATCAATCAAAATCTAGAGAAGCCTGACACTAAGTACAGTACCACTATTTAGCGTGAAGAAGATGGCACTATGATTAATTGAATTGTGATGCTGAGGATCCGACCAACTACTATAAGTGTTTCTGTGTTATTACAATCAGAATAGCGTTTATAATTTCATAGAGATTAATGTGAAACGATTATTATTTCTTAGGGATGCGGAGATACTTGTCGGCTCTTTTATATTATACAGAACAAGTACCTATTTTTTGAGTTAAGGGCAGTTTTGACCTTCAGATATCTTTGTCCCAAAATCTGTCAATGTAATGAAGTAGTTCGTATGTGAAGTGTTACGAATTTGCAGATTGCATTTAGTGCGTTTCCAGAAAACAATAGGTTGTGTGGTCTTCAAGTGTAGGTTGGAGCCGGGCGATGCGTGGGGTCGTATATCAGTGCCAACGTTTAATCCCCAAGCTGGTGGCTAGTCATATCGTACCGAGGGTGACATGGTTTTCGTGAACCGCGTGGACAGATTTATTTTGTTAGTTGTTGTTTCAAGTATTAGGACTGAAGGGACGCAGGCTAGACATTAAAATGATATATGTAAGTAGGCTGAAGTGATTTTTCTGGTACTCTGGAGTGTTCGGTTTGTGGGAACGAAAAAAATTAACGGCTTGTGTTGCTGTTTTGCAATATGTTGGAGGTTTGGTGGGCATCAACAAATAAATAAATAAAGGGGTGATTTTTAGGGACGTTAAGGAAATGGGAACACAAGAAAGGGAGTGTGTGGAGAACTGTCTTCACCATTAGTTGACTTGGGTTTCACAGCAATTGTTACCTGCAATTTACGTGTTTTTTTATACCTGTACTAGTTGTTATATTTTAAATCTGTTCGGAAACATTTGTTGATTGTGTACAACAGTTTCTTTGTACTTTGTGAATTTGGATTCAAAGACGCAGGTATGGTAAACTACCCTTGCTTTATTAAGGTGTGACTGTTATTTGTCTTAAAGTTATTTCGTGTTTATTCTGTTCATATCTTCTTAATTTTGTTTTTTTTTTAATTGTACTAAGCCAGCTATTGTGAGATCCGGGTATCAATAACTGTAAAAGGGTATATTTTTTGACGGAATTTGAGTGTTGCATGAATTTTTGATGTGAGTTCATGAGCTGATGTACGGGTCTATCACTAATATTTCCCCCTGCAACTTTGTGTTCCGACGACTTTAAATGGGTCCTTGGACACAAAGGCCACGCTCTTAGTCGCCTTTATATGGGGCCATTAATCCTGATGCAGGTTCCTACCACACGTTGGCAAATGATAAGCGAAAGGTGTTATAAAAATGCAGCTTAATTAATTTCTTAGTGTTTAATTTCTCGAACTTTATTTCCTATTTTAACGTCTCACAACTGCTGACTTATTTCCTTTTCATAATGCGTGTGTTAATAAATATTATGGGTGAATGCGTGTGTTTTATTTTGTCTTATATTCGTGTTGCTCTCTCCTCATATTTACGCAAGTAATAAAGAACTTTCTGGGGTCTGTAATGGTCCATTATTCTTGTCACACAACAAATACGGTCCTGCTTTGGGTAAATTGACGATCACATTTCCGTAACTATATTAAGTACCTTTTTTTAGCTAAATTCATTATTTGTGGCCACGTTTTGTTTTTATGTAATCAAAGTTTATTTACTAATGTTAACGCACGCGGCTTTTGCGTAGACCCCTTTCTATGGATCATTACAGTAAATTCAATTAGAACAATTGAGTTCATAAGTTTGCTTACAAAGAAAGTGGAACTTAATCATTCAACGGACAGATTCAGTACTCGATAAAAAAGAACACCCAAGAGTAGTCGATAAACTGCCCAAATTGAGACAAATTGACGATCCAGAATTAGATTATACAACCCTTAATAACTGATAAATTGGAAAACAGTCAAATGATAATTAATCTAATTAGTAAACTAGCAGGAGGTAGACGTAACTGACCATGATTTCTTCATCCAAAGTCATCTGAAGACAGTAATAACCTTCCAGAATGTAAGAACTCTTTTATTTAGTAGTATCGATTAGACTAGAAGCCCAATTTGTGAAAAGATAATGTTGCAAGTGTAAATCTAACGCCTATTTGCAGCACTTAAATGCAACTATTCATAAAACTAACAGAAGAAGCTTCTTCAGCACAATCTGCAGGTTTTACGATGCATACATGAATACCAATTAAATCGCTCTTTCAAAGCTGCACTCAGATGAGCAGGACAATGTTCCTGTGCCCGCAAAGCCTTGATGGTACTTAGGATAGCCGTATATCACCGACCGCTAATGGAAAATTAATTTATTCCTTTTTTTCCTGCACATCAACGCGCATTCAATAATAATCCCAATAATGTAATCGCTCCATCTCATTTCCAACACAGATGTGTTAAATTTGAATCGGAATTTGTTGACTGAACCTTTCAGCGCCGACTTATTATGCAAATGAATTAATTCAATTCGCGGCATTTTGTTTGATACGGTAGTATGAATCGCACAATTAGATGTCGATGTAGAACACGATGATTCAGTATCCATAGATCAATCGACGGGCTGTCCTTATAAATTCGTGCATTGTATTCCGATGGCGTGGAGGCATTCAAGATGAATGAATCGCAAATGAATAGCTATTACTCTAATGATGTGTAAAATTTATCTAAATAATCTAGGCATTCCAAGGATTTTTCTGATTGCAAAGAGCAACATGCATTTATAATGCACGCGATGTACAGCTCGCCGACTGGCATTTCTCAAGCGTTTGCAACGCTATTGGCGTATGTTTGTCGATATATCAAAGTCGGACAGCCCACGATTTTCGATATTAAGTAATCGGTACCTCCCAGGTATGACGATCTTCACTACGCAGGAGCTCTTTAACCACTCGCACACTAATAAGAAAATATGACGTACGAGCCCAGGCTCATAATAGTTCAGCCGGCTGGCATTTTCAGTTACATGCTTTAAAAAATTCTGATACCAACACGGACTGTGACAAATTACTGTGAAACTGTTTATACTACATTAAAACACAGACCTTGAACTTACAAAAGCAAACAATTTTATTTCATTTACGTGAACGGCAATAATTACAGAACGAAAAATGTAATTCAACTAACAGGTCATAATAGTTCGGCCACATCAACTGACGGGTCATAAGAGTTCGGCCAACATTTAATACTGTGTAACACCACCTTTGTTAGCAATAACGGCTTTAATTCTGCTAGGCATTGTAGCCACGAGCCTTGCCCATTCCTCTGGTAGCGTTTTGTCCCATATAGCCTGCAAGGTGGCTTTTAATTCGTTGACGATACGCGCTGGAGTTTTACGAAGCTGTTTCTTCATATTATGCCACAAGGTCTCAATTGGAGATAAATCCGGACTGGAAGAGGTCCATTTTAATACCGGTATTTTATGTTCTTGCAACCATGTTTGAACTATTTTTGCCGTATGACACGGCGCTCCATCTTGCTGGAACATAAATTCGCCTTCGGCCGTTTGACAATTCGGGATGGAGGGTAAAAAATTTTCTTCGAGAATGTCTCTGTATTTCTGCGCGTTAACAGTGCCGTCAATAATACACAGACTACCCACACCCCTAGCAGACATACAACCCCAAACCATCACAGACCCTGGGAACTTAACTTTTTTTACCAAACAGTCATTGTGGTATGCTTCTGAAGAGGTGCGTAAAATTCTTTTTCGCGTGTCACCCACACATACCTCAAATTTCGACTCATCACTCCAAATGATACTATTCCATTGCATTTGTGTCCAGTTTTTGTGTTCCCGCGCCCATTTTAGTCTGTTCTTCATCTGTAGTTTGGTCAAAAGGGGTTTTTCTTTTGCCTAGTAGAAAAATGAAATTAAATTATAAGTGCTTGTACTCCAAAAGAAAAAGTAATAATGCCTTATAAAATTTGTAACCTATTTTTTGATACATCTCTTTGTTGTGGATAATGAAACGTCCTTTAAAATGCGAGCCCTCCATAGTACTGTTAGTTCTTTAGCATTGCACCGTCGGTTTGTTCTGATAATTTTACGTAAAGCTTTCTTATCTGCTCCGGTAATTTGACTTGGTCGGCCAGGTTTGTTTTTTTGATGGACCCCGCCAGTTCTTTTGTATAAATTGATAATGTCTTGCACTGTAGAGTGCGGAACTGAGTGCGAAGCAGATATTTTACTCCCCGAAATGCCCTGGTCGTGGGCTTTACAGATAGAAATACGCAAATCTTCACTAACAGGCATGCCACGAGGCATTTTACTTGAAAACTGTTGCAAAATAACGTATAAGCTACGCTTGACAGATAGTTGTTGATTTATTCCGTATATGTTTTGTTTTGGCAGGCCGCCTCGTGTTTCCATGGCTAATGGGATACATGGCCGAACTCTTATGACCCGTCAGTTGACGTGGCCGAACTATTATGACCCGTTAGTTGAATTACATTTTTGGTTCTGTAATTATTGCCGTTCACGTAAATGAAATAAAGTTGTTTGCTTTTGTAAGTTCAAGGTATGTGTTTTAATGTAGTATAAACAGTTTTGCAGCAATTTGTCACAGTTTGAGTTGGTATCAGAACTTTTTAAAGCATGTAACTGAACATGCGAGTCGGCCGAACTATTACGAGCCTGGGCTCGTATATATCATGCAGTTCTGGTATAGCGGTTTCTGCATGGACTATTTATTTATTAATGGGTCTGTTGCCCCCATTTTTTTATTGCAGATAATGAATCTACATGAAAAAATATAGACCCCTGTTATTTTTGTTTTTTGCAAAGCGCTTAGTTAATGCTTAAAAAAAGATTGTTTATGTTTAAAGTTTGAATCTCTGACGTCAGCGTTCCCTGGCGCGCTTAGTGCGGTGTAACTGTGTGATGTTGCCACGCCATTTTCTGATCCTGGCATTCCTTTCGGCCGAGATGAAGTTTCTGAAATCGAAGGAGCAGCAGCGTTGCCATGTTATTTCAAACTCGCAATCGTAATTATGAATTATAAAAACCTACACGCGAATGGATGTGTTAAATGCGATTCCTTGTTAGTCGTTTTCACTGTAAGTATTAAAACGTAAAATATATTAAATTAAAATTACAACTTGCAGCGGATATATCGCAAACAGAATTTATTTTATGGCAGCCGAAGGATAAGTTCATATTTCAAGTGATATTAAAACTGGAACAACTATTTATTAAATAGGGAAACTCGTTTAAACCTGAGTTACAGCATGTATAGCTGCCATTACATCATTGTATTCAAGTCGCAACCTTTAAATAGCAAAATCGCCTAATTTGCGTAAAATCGAACGACACGAGTTTCCATTCATGTAAAATTCGTCAATCATGTGTAAGTCAATTTTTGATAAATTGTCCGAAGATCCCTTCACATAATCTTGCACAGTTTATGTTTGAATAACAATGTACTAAGTAAATAAAAACAAAACTTTAACGCGCCCTCCGTTCTCAAACCAAAACGTAAACAAAGGTACAAAGGCACAGAACATACGCGTGTTCAACAGCGACAAAGGTGTCAAGCATGCAACAGGGCATCCGGCGTATCGGCGCAATAGCGGAGTGCGTCTCCAGGAACGGTGACGTATCACGAAATATTTGAATTTGGCGGTAAAAATAAGATACAAAAACATTAAAAATATTTTTTCTATTGCCAGCTTCTCTAACTGTATTAGGTCCAAGCAAAGTCGCACATGTATTATAATAACGATTTATTGTCGAGGGCAACAACCCCATTGCACTGCTGTACAAGTTTACACCTAACTATACAACATGTGGTTTTGACAACAAAAAAAAAACGACTTTAGCTAATGCACATAGTTTTAAGGTTTACTGTTTAATACTTAATAATCACRTGAACAAGATAGCTTAACGAAAGGGAAGAAATCATACCGGTAACAGCAGAAATAGTCTCCCACATGGAACAGGGACACACAATAACATTCCAATCAGAAGATACCGATGAACATAAACGCTGTTTACAGAACCAGAAGAAACTAGGAAGACATGAAATCAAGCAAAGCTACAGAAAATAGGGACAACCATAAAGATTCTAGTAGAAAAGGTACATACTTCGAGAAAGAACTACAGAATGAGGGACCATTACTGCCACTGAAGTCTGTTAAAGAAGTGAGTATGCAATTGTCTTCTTTCAGACTATTACCCCTGAAAATGGTGCACACAAATGCATTTTCAATAAATTCCCTACACAAATCTTGAGATCCACCTTTAGAGTATATAGGGTCGCTACAAAGTATGGAACCAGCAGGATATTTCAGGTTCTGTTCCACCGATTTTTCTAAAATTGTGAACAGGTAATTAAAATACAATTTCTGGAATTCTGGAACTCCCTGCCCGCTATCCTTTCCGAGATATGGACGCAAGTTGCATTTTTTAAATGGAAAGTGGCGCAAAAGGCACGTCATTGAAAAGGATATTTTTTCACGACTTCAAAAATGCGTCACACTTGTAAAATTTATTGCTTCTAAGTTGATAAAAGTGTAAATACAATAATTGAGCCTGATAAAGGACGAAAAGAATGAAAACAATTTTCTTTATAGCTAAAATGGACAAAAAAGCCAGGTATTATCATTTTTTCTTGACTGGTGATAATTTTCGTCTAGTTTGATCAATTAATTGCGATCGGGTACCCAAAAATTTTCCAGATACCCCACAGGAAAAAATCAAGTGGCGTCAGATCAGGAGAACATGCTGGGCATTCGATGATCGCTCCGCGCCTACCAACCCATCTCTCTGGAAATATCGCATTCAAATATCCACGAACGTTGACTGCAAAATGGGGCGATGCACCATCTTGCTGAAACCATATCTGTTCAGAAGGACGCGCAGCATTTTCACGATTAGGGAACAGGCGAATATGTTCAGGTATAATGTGTTCGCGCAAGAGCTGTAAATACTTGACGGCATTCAAATTTCCATCGATGAAAAAAGGCCCAATAATGTGCTCACCGACAATACCACACCAGACATTAACTTTCTGAGGGTGTTATGTGTAAACTTGTTCCATCCAATGTGATGCAATTATGTCTATTCTATCATGTTCATAGCAGTTTCGCAAAATTATATCCTACGATCGAAATCATCTTCGCTCAGTTCTTGTAATAAGTTAATTTTGTATGGATGAAACTTCTCTTTTTTCAAAATTTTTACACACTTAGGAATCTCTTGCACATATAAAAGGACGTTCAAGCTACTTTCCTCATGTGTAGCAATCTTTGGACATCCTAGTTTTTGACGATTTTTAACACCGCCGGTTTCGTCAAAACGTTGCAATGTTTTAATAACTGTTGATCTAACAATTGGTTCACGATCTTCTTGAATTGCATTGTAGAGTGCAACTACTTCCGAATAACTTCGCCTTCTATCTATTCTTTCAATGCAATCATTTTCAGTTAACTGCGGCATTGCGATTGCAAATAACAAAGTCAATGAAAATTATCACAAGTCACGAGGAAAATGGAGACACCTGGAGTTTTTGTTTTACTTAGCGACAACGAATATAGTTTTTATCCCGAAGTTTTTATACAAGACGCAAGTTTGTTATGACAGTTTTCTCAACTCAGAAGCAATAAATTGTACAAGTGTGATACATTTTTGAAATCAGGAAAAAGTATCCTTTTCAATGATGTACATCCCTTTTGTCCCCTCTTTCCCCTTCCTATTTAAAAACATGCAACTTGCGCCCATATCTCGGAAACGAGAGCTGACACGTAGTTGAAAAAATTCCAGAAAATGCATCTTAATTACCCATAGGCTCATGCACAATTTCAGAAAAATCGGTCGAACAGAACCTGAAATATCTTGCTGGCTCCCCATTGTAGCGACCCTGTAGTATATTTTGTACACATTAGTGTATTGTCATTAAAACTAAAACTATTTGTAAATCCATGTGGATTTCATATAAGCCCATTAATAATTACGCAGGTTTCGCTGTTGAGTCTGAAAGCTACTTCAGTGAGTATCCTAGTATTTCTATTATTGATCAGCACTAGGTGGTATATTATGGACAGTGACGCAAATATCACACTAAATTAGTGTTTTTTAACTAGCTAAGCTTAGACTGTAATAAAACGCGTAACAGCAGATCTCCTAAAGAAAAATTGTTGGGAGACCCATTGTATGTTTACTCTCTGGACGTATTTTCGGCTTGTTTGTTCTGCAGCGTTTACACACCTTCATCGGGAACACAAGTAGGCGAGATGCATATCAAGTTTTTAGAGCCCGTTCCAGTTTCCCGCGGCCCGTTCCTCGCTTTATTATACCAGTCCCTTTCATTTCAGATCAACGTCCACTTCATCGTTGATTATAAGCATTCTCCAGCCTATCCCGTTGATTTTTTTTCGGAGAAAGATAATTAGCGAAAGAATCCGCATTATGTAAAGTTCATTCTACCCCGGCAGCGGTAAACAGAGATTACGATCGTAAAAGTTTACGTCCTAGTTGAACAGCCAACAATAAAGACCTGCCTCGTTGTTATCTTTGGGGAAATGAAAATTAAAAGTGTGTATGAATGATAATGTTAAGGAGACCTGTGAGATAATGAATCAGGAACGATAGCAGTGGCAGTATTAAATTGGATGGTTTATTGAAAATTTTTCTGCTACAACTGTTTTGCCATTTTTTATATTACATTTGAACCCACTCATTACAGGTTTTTATCACGATTTACGGTTGATTTTTAAAATAAGATCTTCATTTTGTTGCTGTATCATCAGGATTCGCGTTACTCCCTAAAGTATAACTCTACTTAAAACGATTTTGGGAATTAATTTTAACAAAAGGTAGTCACAGTTACATTTTGATTAATTTAATGCAATTATCTAGAAAGGTTGTTTCACGAATAATAATGACCCTGGCGACACTAAAAATTATTTGCTTCAATTAAGCTTAAATTGTAAAAGAAACATGATTTTTCCAAAATTTTTATTGAACAACATTAAATTCGTTTCAAATGACCGTTTAACATGTATTAACATTTCTAAAGTGGCGGATCTATGTAAGTAATCTACACTATCAACTGGTGTTTGACAAGCTTGTGTTGTTTTTAGTGCTAATGCTAATTAGTATGTAGTGTTTTAAACTAGTTGTGGTTAGACTTAGTATATTTGACACAAGTTCTTTGAATAAAATGAATTTACTCATAAATCCACAGTACGATCCCGTAGTAGTACAAGATTGAATGAACCAACTTATCCCTAAATGTTCAAAATAATGCTAAACATACAACGAGCAAAGCTTATTTGTCATCTTCCCTTTCAGACCTTGTATATAAGACGAAAATCGTTGCCATCAAGTAAGAGATCTTTAATTCCGTATTTGCTATTTAAATTTTTGGCGAATTTGCAGAATCTTCGAATTTCAATACAGTATTTGTAGAAAGCAAATGCTGTAATTGAAACTTGTTTTTTGTTCTGTAAAACCTGATAAACACCAACAATTAAGCGAGACCTGGTGACATTTAGTTAGGATTGGAAATATGCTATACGTAATCGTAATAGCATTCATTTGTTAACGTTAGCGGGATCGGATATTTTGTCTTGGGTCATTGACTTAATCGATTACTATTAAGGTAGCATGTCCTTTTCTGCTAAGTTAATGTTATTGTAGAGGTTTTTATTTATAAACTTCACGGTAATTCAATTGTTTTCACAACGGCGAAAACAGTAATAAAAATGGATATAGTAAAATTAGGGCGAATGTTTTTTTGAGATGAAAAAACATCTGTGGGGAACGATTAGCGAGGAATGTTATTCAAATTTGGTAAAAGAGTAAAAAAATGTCTACTTTGTATAGTTGGAAGAATCTTCCTATAGGGATGCCATAAAGGTAGCAGAGTAAGTACTCAACACCGAGAAAATGTACCTACTGTAAAAATAAAAAGTGTCCAGTTATTCGGAGGAATAAAGGATATTTGAAGTAAAATAATACAGTTGTGATAGTAATAACTTAATTCGTTCGTTCGTAACATAATTCGTTCAGTGTATTGAGCATGTTCTATATAAATATTTCTGATACTGAACATGCTGTAAAAAAGCTCAAACCAAATAGTATCTGCGGCCTTATGACATTCCAGCTTTTCTTGTGGTAGATTGTTTGGCACTGCAGGGGGACATAGTCCCCTTGATAGGCTGGTATGGTCTTGACGGTTTACAGATTAATGTAAGTAAATGCAAGAAAATAACCTTCTCCGGGGGTATGCATCACATTCGATATTTTTACAACATTGAAAGCACTCCCTTAGAAGATTATCTCAAGTCTCCGACTTGGGTGTGATATTGGATACTAGTCTGACCTTTGTTCCTCATATCGTGCATATCTGTGATGTCGCTATGCGACTACTGGGATTTCTGTTTCGCAATACCGAAGAATTCACAAACGTCGAATGTATAAAGCTTCTCATTTACTCACTAATAAGATCTAGACTTGAATATTCTGCAATTGTTTGGAAACCTAACCACCAGATTTACATTGTACTGCTTGAAAATGTCCTCAGAAAGTTCGCTAAATATATATATCTGAAGAAATTCAATTCATATCCTGTAAGGCATTGTAGTCAAAAAATCCTTCTTAACGCTGTTAGTGAGAACTCGCTCAATGCTCGCAGAGTTGTATCCAGTCTGATATTTTTGCAAAAACTCATTGGGGGATGTATTGATGATGCTACTCTACTAAGCCAAGTTAGGTTTGCGGTGCCTCGACTAAACATTAGGTGCTCTTTAACATTTTATTATTATGTACCCCATACACACCACCATTTTAATTCCGCTTTGCTGTCTTGTTTTCGTTTATATAATAATTCTATTGGTGATTCCAAATTTGATGTATTTAGTGTAAACTTTTGTCATGCCAAAGTTAAAACAGAAATGACAATGAAATTCGATGCAGAATTTTTATAATATGACTTTATTTTAATAGTTGCAGTTAAACCCGTCTCTATAATGAATTCTATTCCGTGTTCTACTTATATATTTTAAACCGATTTCTAATCTATGTTAATTATACCCATATTGTTTTAAATTTAGTGTTGTATCACTGTATACGCTTCCACTATTATTATTATTATTATTATTATTAAAAGAAGACTCACTAGTTTTCAACAAACACTGATCATGATTTCTGATCGACACTACATAAGACTACCACACGACGTGTAAATTTATTCATACAGAATACTGTCTACGCTTCAAGAAACAGGTTCGCGCCAGCATCAAGAGCAAAATTCTAATGACTCACTTTTACATCACAACGACGCAGATACGATTCGCTAATACATCGTATCACCATTCCGTTCCATAAACGTGAACAACGCCTCTTTATGGAGGTTCTAATTGCAAAACTGGGCATCTTAGCACACGTAATTTTTATTAAAAGCGGCGGCCTGTTTCATGCTAATCAAGTAGGCGGGGTGCTTCAACAAACACCGAACAACGAATGCATCACGCTGCATTGGATAATTAGTCAAACTGTCATGTACGCGTAATTTCATAGCATCAGCTGCAGCTGGTGTTAACGATCAGATGATAATCGAACGCTTTATCTCGGAGAGGTTGGCGAAAGATAGCGAAAAAATCGGTTTTTATTGGTGGGTTGGTTTTGTATTTGCACCTATCGTATCGATGAGTTTTAGATAAAAATGATTGGTTCGGATTCATTATAATATCAAGCGATGATAAAATGTTTACTGATTCTCGATACACCAATCAGACGCGCTTAAAATATAACGCATGATTAGAAAGTTTGGGAAAAATTCATTGCTTAGATTGAGTGACAAAAATGCATATAACAATACAGGTCAAGGAAATGAAATGTCGCCCTTCATACCATCTAATAAAAAATGCAAAAGTTTTTAGTTGCTGCTTTCCATACTGTTTTATAAAATTCATCTTCGTGGAGGTATTTATAATCAAGTTCGGCGGATGTCGAAAGAGACATGGTCAATAGTCATCGAAATCAAAACATAAGCAAATTACAATTTATTGCACAATGAAAGAATATGAAGAAGGGATACCATATAAAATCTTGCCTAAAAGCGGTTGGCCCCTGGTTTTCAACCAATTAAGAGGCTGTCTCATTAAAAAGAGAGAAAGTTGATTATTTTGATAATAAATCGTGGATAGCTTTAAATAAAACTAAATTATCATTGTAACATTTATTATTGTTGGTACTTGTTTGTTAAACTGTGTTTTTGTATGAGTTTCCAATTTAAAACAATGAAGAATAACACTGCTACACAGATTTGCACCCAACTACACAACAGGAGGGTAAGAGTTAATCAAAACGTACCGACAAAACTAATCATACAAAAATATCTTTTAAAGCAGTGATGCTGCCACCAAAAAGATCAAAATTTATTCACCGGGAATTATATAGAACACACATGTTATATAGTGGCGGACGCTTTTTTATGTTCGTTCTGGCAGTTGGCAGATAAAATCTGTGAGATGTTCTGGCAGACACTCTAGGCACAACAAAATTTAAAGAACCCAAAATTTCAACACTATCAAGTAAATTGTTGACAATTTAGAATAGAAACACCAAAGCGTGAAGGTCTCTTCTAGTCTGAAGACTCGACATATCATGTTTCTCAAGCAGATCGCTGTGACAAACACCTCGGGAGGGAAAGACGCCGTCGAGTTTAAAACTTAGTAGTTTTAGACATTTTCGTTGAACACTTTCAATATAATTTGTATGTCGCATATAATACGGGGTCCAAACAACCGCTGCGTACTCCAATCTAGATCTAATAAATGAGTAAAAAAGCAATTTTAATGTGTTATAACAGAAATCACGATTGTTACGTGAAATAAAGCCGTATGTTTTAACTGGCATTAAGACACATTTTATGAATGTGTGGAATAAAAGATAACTTGCTATCGAAAGTTACGCCAAGATCGTTAAATGTATCGGGTCTAGACAGAGAAACACCCTCAAGACCGTGGTCATATATTATAGGTACAGATTTTAATGTGAACGTTAGAACGTTGCACTTAGCTACATATGTTCAAAGGCACTCCGTTAGATCTACACCAGTTATTCAGTACGTCAAGATTGTTTTGTAAACGAATACAATCGATGCTTGAATGTATGGTAGTGTAAAGTTTAAGGTCATCCGCATAAAGTAAAATGTTGACGTCTATAACGTCGGTTATGTCATTAACAAACAGTATAAAAAACAAAGGACCTAAAACAGAACCTTGCGGCACTCCAGATGTAGCATTGTATGCGCCGGACTTGAATCCATTATGTGCCACGAATTGAACTCTATTGTGGAGGTAAGATTTGAACAAATCAATCAAAGCATCAGATATGCCGAAGCGATTAAGTTTGTTTAACAAAATATTGTGATTCAGCTTATCGAACGCTTTGGAGAATCACATATATAAATCACATCGGCTTGCAWATGACCATCCAAAGCTTCAACGACAAACTGTGAAAAACAAACCAAATTGGTGGYAGTAGAGCGWGCCTTGATGAAGCCGTGCTGGTGTACACTAATATACTTAGATACATTATGATATAAACAGTTATGTAAGAGTATCTCAAATACTTTGCTAAAGTTGCATATAATAGAAATTGGTCTGGAATTAGTAATGTCCCGTAAATCACCCTTTTTGTGGAGCGGACATACCTTAGACTGTTTCCAAATGTCGGGAATTATACGCGTCCTTAGGCATAGATTGAATAATACAATCGAAGGACGGGCAAATATATGTGCACAGTCTTTTAACAAAAATGCAGGAATGCCATCGGGCCCTGTTGTCATCTTAAGTTTAATTCGCTTTAACGCAGCTAATACTTCATTTTCAGTAAATTCTAATAAGATAAAAGCAGGATGTGTGATATGAAAGCTTTGCAAAAAAAGTTGTTCAGCATTATCAGCAATACGGTAAACGAGAGGGAGTTAGAAGAACCACCATCTACAGAATAATAAAAAAGTACGAAGATACCGGAAGTGCAGGACGTCCAAGGTTCCAAAAAACCCCGAGGAATATAAAACGGGTAAAAACAGTGTTTACGAAAACACAATCGACTTCTGTGAGAAATGCAGCTATAAAGTTGGATCTCAACAAATCAAAAATCAAAATTATCAGCGCCAAAATGCTTCAAAGACCAAATACGTGCCAAAAGAAGATGTCGAAAAGTGTATTAGAAAACGCTACGAAAAACTCTCATCATAGACGATGAATCGTATGTGGCTGCCGATCCAAACGATGTACCTGGCAAGCAATATTTCCATGCGTGTAAGAAGATAGACGTAAAATATGCTGATGGAGTGAAGCCCAAAGCCAAATGTTTAAAAAAATATCTTGTTTGGCAGGCAATTGACGAAAACGGCAACGTTTCCGACGTTTTCATCTCCCAAGGTTCTATGAACTCAAAGATTTATCTACATAGGTGAAGAAGCGATTAATTCCTTTTATTAATACACATTACAATAAAGATAATATAATKTTTTGGCCTGACGTGGTAACATGCCATTAGACGGCTGAAGTAACCGACGTTTTGTGCTCTGAAATTCATCGAAAAGAAGGACAACGCCCCRAATGTTTCTCAAGCTCGAGGTATCGAGGAATTTTGTCTAGACAAAATGGGACACCCTGTATATCGAAAACAATTTCATGACGTGGACAGATTTATTTGGTGCAAGTTTTGTTTAAAATCAAGTTCCTTATTAGGCACACCGATAAATAACAAATCTACCTGCTCCTAACTCTTGCAAGTGATGAAACTGGCATTTGACAGAAAGGTAGATAGAGTTGTGTTTGAAGAGCATATTTCTCATATTACGGAGGAGACAAAACTGTATCTAACAAAATATCGTCTTGGTTCCATTCATAGTAAAGTCTGTACATAATATTTACTTACGAACTCCATATAACATCTATTCTGACGGATACTTCATCCAAAAGTCAAGACACTCACCTGCAAAGAAAATAAACATTAGCTCATCGCACAAGTTACACAACAAATTTGCATTCAAAAGCATAAACACTATATATAATACTATGAAAACCAATACTTCGGTGAATTAAACAACGATCCAGATGCGGCACGCCGTTTTCTTGGAAGTATCAAGAAAAAAAATCACTTTCCAAACGTTGTTTACGCATTAATTTAATTGGAACCAGTTCAAACATCTCCCGTCAAAGGGAACCTCAATCTCTTGCTCAAAATTCAATTATTCGACTACCACCTTCCATTATGTCTCATTAACAGACGTTCTATATACTTTTTTCCCCTATTTCAAAGCACACCGTTCCGGATGGATCAACAAAAGTCCGACGCGGTTCATTTGCTATACGCATTCAGTGGAATACACGCCGCCATTGGCGTATCAGTACAGACATCCAAATGTATGTAACAATAAAAATGTCGGTCGGGGTTATTTTGGGAATGCATTATTTAGGTATGCTTAAGTTTTATTGTTAATTGAGACAGACTAACTAAGTATTTACTAGGATAAGTATCTCAGTAGTTAAAAATGATCACTTTATTAACAACACGTATAATCTTATACGAGGGTGAATGCTTTCAGCGTCCATAATATAAGATAATATTTTCTCGGAAAGATCGCTGTCGTTTTAAAACACTGACAAAAAATTATTGGTCTGACGTTTCGATTACACCTGTAATCTTTGTCAAAGACGAAGAATTACATATAATCTTAAGCAATTTCCGCGATACATAACAATGTTTTAGAAATTTTGATTTTTACAAAGTGTTTGAAAATGATGTCAATCAACTACGCTGTGCAGATGCTTCATTTCGAACTTAACCAATCAAATTACTATAAAACCAATCACTTGCCAAAATAAAGTACACAAATATAACAATTGCAAATGCTCGAATCAAAAGATCAAACGAAATACATTCTCTACAGCATTCAATCAGATACTAATATCGGTGATTTTTTACAAACAAACAATTTATCAAACCCACCAATCCAATCAAATGGTGAAATTTATCATAATAGTTTACCACCATCAAACTACTACAAATTCAATTGCGAGCACTATGAAAGCTGGTTAACATTTCGCGATATATTTAAGTCGCCGATTCATGGAAATTTTGTAATGGACAAGATTAAAAAATAGCCATTTAAGTCCAGGTGCTAATTCTGCAAATGATAAATTAACTACATAAATCTTGACCAGTTTAATAATTTTACATCGTATTTTCACATTCTGAAAGTCAATCTTTTTAGTATTAAATATTAATTTATACCCTACTTTGAAATATATAAATATATATAAGTATATCGGTAACAGTAACTGAAATAATTACTCCACATTCCTTTTATTAGTTTAGTTACCGGATTCGAGGTTAAATGTGCTAGCTCATCCTATATCATTGTCATTTTTAATTTGATATAGATCAAAGGTAAAAACTAATACAAGATGACTATAATAAATTCACCAAATACTGTCGAGTACATAAAACTGTTGATGTTCGAAATTTTATTAGCTATAAAAACAAAAAGTTCGAATAAAGTTGAACTATATCTTATATTTTGCAGGTTCCTTTCAAAATGACAATGTTATAGCGAACAATTAATTGTAAATACAGCTATGATATTCTAGTTTATTTCTTAAAATTATGCACTCCATCACTCTTTCTTCCTGAATCACTTTTATTTCAACAATGAATAAATTGTGGAATTGTCCTGAAAAATGGAAAAGATCCTATATTCGCCCTCAATTTAAGACTGGACCGAAAAGTTACAAAAGTATTACTACCCTATATGTTCTATTTTCTCATATTGCAAGGTTACGGTTTTATGTATCAAAGAAACAGAATTTCTAGCTTGCTTATTTATAACAGTTATATTGTAAACTCCTTAGAAAAATGTAATCAAGTGCAGTCCATATTTGATCGCGTTGATTTCGAGGGTATAATTATTTAACCTAAAAGATTTAGCATTGTGGGCTGTCTATTTATGGCTTAAATCTCATCTTACCAACGGAAATCAAAAGAGTTTATTGAAATAGTGTATACTTATGGAGTACCTCAGGGGAGCCACGTAGGTCCTATTTTATTTTTACTGATTACAAATGACACAAGGCCAAATACTTACACCTTGCAGATGATACTCTTGAAACTGCAAGAAGGCCAAGTACAACAAATTTTACTGAAACCTGGAATACCTTGGACTATAGCAATTGAGTCATAATTGAGAAAAGGGGCTTTCTATAGAATTATAACTAATGCAAAACATAACGTCGAGAAATGTGCGAAAAGGAAGTGTCCTTGAACAAAATTATTTGTGATAAATTGAAGCCTGAAGAAGGTAGGATGTAGAGTTCTCCAATAACCGTTTTATACTACTTTTGCTAGTCTTTTCTTGTCAGTGACTTCCAGATTAGAAGTGGAGCACCACTATGGCTTCAGATCTGAATGTGTGTTTAGATTACATGTTAACGACTTCGTTGTATCAATAAAAATATCTCATTTTACTTTATCTTCAAGAAGAAATCAGAAACCATAAACGCAACAGGTTCTGCTCATTCGAAGTTATTGAAAATGTAAGATTTCATCAAACTGAAGGAATGGTTTGACCTACTCGCTCATCAAACTGCAATCTTATAGAGCATGTCTGGAGTCGATTCAATCTAAGCGAAATGTGACATTTTCCTTTTAATATGTAGAATATTTTTAGCATACATTGTGGGATATTGCCTTTTACCTACGCCACTGTCACACTCTATAACACGACGCGAACGCACTAGCCATTTTAATCGGATATGACGAACAAAGACTGAAAACGCCAAACAATTTATTGGTCAACAACCAATGGACGATGCTACGTAAGCAACAGCGTTTGGTATTCACGACTCGTACAGGCAAACGTGCCTGCAGCATTTGAGAGCAAACGAACCACATTTTCATCATTTTGGTAACGAGAAGTTACGCAACATCTCATGATATTTCAGGCCGTTCGGTAAGTGGAGGACTCAATCGAGCAATTTCCTGAATGCAATCGGGTCTATAAACATGTGCATATTTTTAACATTAACGTTCTACCTCGGGCGTAGCATACCACAAACTGCAGTCCATTAGCTTCCCTTGACTGGTATTATGGTAAACACCTAAGCTTGCACATTGCATTAAATACTTGATTTGCTATCTCTGGGCCTGCTAAAAGCAGCGAGGGAAGATATAAATGAGTTGGGTTGAAACAAATGTACTTAACTATACAACGCAAAAAAAGAATTATCTTGTCTTAGTTTCGAAGTTATTTTTGCATCCCTCCAGCGCCCACATTAAAAAAGGGGTCATCATTTTAAAGTCGCTTTCATGGTCTATGGACCCTTCTTTTTTAGACTTCTGTTTCGATTGCTATGGGAGGAAACAATGGTGGTTATGATGTCTGTCTGCACCTTCTATACAACACTACAATTTCAAAACCTTAACTAGCGTTTTGCAACATTTCTGGGGAGATTCAAGTGATGTAGCAAAAACCTTGAATTTCGAGTGGCTCCACAAAAAGAAATCCAAAGAGATTAAATTAAGCAACCTGGCTGAGAACATCATCTGTTTATCCACTTTCAGGGAAAAGTACATGATAATATGAAGGCACTCCATCCTGTTGAAAGAAAAGTTGATTTTCTTGAAGATTTACTTTTCCCATGGATGGGTGATTTAGGGGTCAATAGCATCCTCTAACAATTGCAAATAACTATCACCAGTACAACTGCCTTCAAAGATTGGAGAAACGAATATTGTAACACGCCGATATGGATCATCAACGATTAATTTATTAAGAAGTTTAATGTTATATGGGTCAAACTTCGATGGGACCAATATGTATAATGAATCACACTCTTCTTGGAGGGAATTCGCGTCCTGATTTGTAGAGGTTTGCGCAAATACATCTCACGGACCCAATTTTGCTCATACTTCAACGAGCTAAGTTTTGTTATGTAGATAAAAGGTTGCTCCAGCGGGGTACGTAGCCGTTTTTTGAAAAATATGTTTAATTATTTTGTTATAATTGGCCAAATATAGTCCAATTTCGACAGCTGCGTTCTAGTAAACGAAAAGCTAAACGTTAAATACGGCCACGTACCCCCCTAGACAGAACCTTTTAGATTACAGGGTGTCATAAAACAAACGCATGTTTTGCCGGAATTTAGCACACAATTGCCTATATTGCAGGCGTTCGCTTTAAATTACTTTAGACCGTGTCACAGGTCTCAAGCGCTGACTCAAGATACACTGTAAAAACTTTAATCATTGGCTTTTATTTATTTATTTTAACTTCTGTTAGCGTTAGTGCAATTTTTACTGTAAACTAGATAACACAACAGAGAATGTAAATAATCACATATTACACGTTTAGATGTTAAACAATGGTTGGAGGAAATAAAAATAAATTCATATTAACAGGCTTTTTAGTCACATTAATGGTATTGTAACAAAACGGATACTTATAACACTCGCTACACAACACAGTATAAAATGGAAAACTTTATAAACGCATGCATATTTAACACTAATAATTCTGATCTATGATTTTCCAGCACGCAAATAATTTATTTTGCGATTATGAAGATGTTAATTATTTCTGGTAACAAACAGTTAAAATAGAAATCCTCCAGTTTAGTATCAATTTTTTCCTTCCAGAAATCATCGTCTCGTTATATCTTATATATACACTTAAACGGCGTTCAGTAAGTCCTTTTGTCCTTTCTTACGCGGATACTTCGGCATGTTTACACTTAGTTAAAATAAAAACAATTTGACACCCTATAGTCATTTGTTTTTGAGATATCTCAGGTAATATAATTTGTGTTCACGAAACAGTCTACAATAGCCAACTTTTCTATTTAAAATCGTAGAATGATGTTCAATTGTTTTTTTTTTGTAAACACCATCAAATTCTTCATAAAAAATCCAGAAACTTTCCCATTTAAACCACTAAGCTACGATTTCAAATAAAAATGTTAGATATTGTAGATTGTTTCGTGAACACTAATCATATTACCTGAGATATCTTAAAAACAAATGACTGTAGGGCAGTACCTTAATATTTTTTTTCTACAACATCTCAGGGAATGTACTTTCCAGATGTGATGAAATTAGAGACTTAGGTGTAATCGTTGACTGTAAGTTGTCTTTTGTTCAGCACATTGAAAATGTTGCGGCTGCTGCAGTTAAGACTCTGGGGTTTATTATGCGAAATACTTCTGAATTCAATAACATTTTTGCTATAAAGTTATTGTTTTATGCCTTAGTTAGATCTACGCTCGAATACTGCAGTGTAATTTGGAGTCCTTCCCAGCAACAATATATTGATCTGTTGGAAAATATTTGAAGGTTTTCCAAGTATCTCTACTTTAAAATGTTTGATGTTTACCCTACAAGACATTGTGATCAGAGCGCGCTATTAAATGTTGTTAATCAAGTCTCTCTTGAGAGTAGACGAAAATTGGCATCTATTGTTTTCTTGCAAAAACTTATTTGCGGTAAAGTAGTAAGTAGTACTCTTCTGAATGAGATAAGCATAAATGTCCCCAGAGTTAATAGCAGATCGCCTRTTCCCTTTTATTACAGTGTACCGTCCACTCAACATTATTTCAACTGCGCCATGATAATGGCATTTAAGTTATGTAATCATATTATGTCCAACAGTAACTTTGATATTTTTTATGACAACCTTTCAACGAGTTCAGTGAAACGAAAGTTGCTAGAATTGTTTGCTTAGTTTTATAAGATTTATTGGTGTACACTCACGCATGTATAATATGATTGTATTTTTTTCTGATTTCGTATATTTGTATTTTTGTGCTCTGTATAGATAAATATGTCTGTCAGGCATTAATTTTGTGTTCTCGTGCTTACTGCAGCTTTCCACTTGTAAAACAAGCAAGCACAAGCCAAGAACATCAAAACACAAACGTACTGCTCGTTTTGCTTTGGTCCTGCAGGTGTTTATATTATTACAGAACGTGGACCTTACGCCAGATCTATTTCGAAACTCCCAAAATCCAATTCCATTATTCTGCAAACCGGGGGCCGGGTACCTGTTTTCCTCGCATTTGGAGTTTAATCTTTTTGCGTATCTCCCATTGCGTGGGTTCTGGCCCAGTGCCCCCTTTCGTAAGGCAACACATCATTACGTATTGCAGAAATTGAGGTGTCACGACTTCGATTTGCCGACATTTTTATAGCGCGAAGCCAGCCAAGAAACGTGTAATTCGCTGTTTTGGGGTAAATTAGAAAAACGAATGTACAAGTATCAAAAGTTATATTATTAGTATGTATTCCGCGTTTCTGACGTAAAGTCATTCTGCTTGAGTGCAAGTACTCCAGATATTATTACAAGAAATCGACTATGTATAATCATGAATTTTATTACCTTAACAAATATGACTAAATTAAAACACACTTTATTCAAGGCACCTAAAATTAGCAGAGTTGTATTCTGCTACTGAATGGAATTTTTTCGAACACAACCAGTTACGCAGAATGAGAATAAATTGGACACTTCTTCGTCATCATACCAAGTTGCGTAGATTAAGATAAAATTGGACACTATAATAACAGTGCGTAATACACGTAATATTTCATTTTCAAATACTGAACTTGGTCTGCTAAAACACAGCTTAAAACATGCAGTAAAAACAAAACATTTTCCTTTAGAAGACATAATTAGTGATATTGAAAACGTGATTGTAAATTGCAGTGAAATAAACAAATAGGAAGTGAGATGAAAAAGAAAAAAATAGAGAAAGAAATACATGAAAAATATCATTGCGCAGTTCCATCACAGACAAAGGTTTTTGAAACTGTGAAAGGTAAGAGTTGTTTTTATGTAAAAGCTGATAAGGGAAATTCCATAGTTATTATAAGAAACATATATACTTTAATGACGTTACTTGTATGTTAAAAATCCGTTAAAAAATTATAAAAAAGGTTAATAATACTTTGGAAAGTTGCAGTTTATTAATAAACAGTAATCTTAAATGAATGTTAAATTTAAAAAAAAAGTTGATATCAAAAAGTTATACTCTTACCAAAAATTCATAAACCAGGAAATAAATATCGGCCTCATAGTCTCAAATATAAATGCTCCAAATTATCAAGTGGTTGGTTAATGAGTTCCGTAACTATAAAGATAAATAATGACAGTTCGATCAAAAATTCTCTAGATTTCATAAATAATTTTTTTTTAATTTAAACGTAGACACAGACTAATATCTTTTGATGTCCAATCATTGTTCAATAGCGTACCAGTACCTAGAAGATTTTCTTGAAGAAAATAAGATCGATAGAGAGGCCATTGAAGAATACTTGAAGTTAACAAAACACATTTATATTTAATCAAAGATTTGAATTTGCAATGGGAAGCCCCCTTTCATCTTTGTTAGCTAACCTTTTCTTAAGCTACCTGACAAATAATCTAAAAAATGTAAACAAATTTCTGATATTGTGATATAAGATGTGAAGACGATGTTTTGCCATAACAGATAATAACTTTGATATTAATAATTTTACACAAAGTTAAATTCATTATATCAGTCAATAAATTCAACATTTGAACTAGAAAAGGATACCCATTTGTCATTTCTAGATTTAGTAATACCCAAAAAGGATGACAGAATGACGATTAATATTTACAAAAAACCGACACATACAGATAGTTACATCAAAAACAGTTCTTGTACGCCTTTCAAGTACAAAATGTCAGTCTTTAATAGTTTGATATAGATAGATTACTAAATGTTCCACTGTTCACAGAAAACTACAGAAATAATACGTTTATAATTTAGCCAAGTCAAACAGATACACGCATCTTAGTCCTGAAAAAGAAACCAGATTCCATAGAAAATTCACATATCCTTCAACAGAACATAAATGTCAAAATTTGTTTTATAAATTTAATATTAATCTTACTTTTGGTAATGACTGCACATTCAGAAAGTTATTAGGCAACACCCTAGATAACGAAGACATGCTCAAAACGAATCTGGAATTTATGAAATTAAATGCTCTAACTGCCCTAAAGAGTACATTGGCCAAACAAAACCTAATGCAAATATATTAGATTCAAAGGACATATGTACCACGTAAACAATAGAAATAAAAAAGTCAAAAATATATTATAAACGAATTCCTTTCCCACACTTCACAAAGTGTTTAAATTTAGTCATACTTGTTAAGCCACTGAAGAAGGCCGATTGGCGGTTGACATGCTGGCATTTGCTTTGCCAAAAATAAAAGTTTGGAAGTAGGATCATAAACAAGTGTTTTACTCTTATTATTTAATAACTTCCAAACTTTACTAATCATTACATTACTTGCTATTTATGAAGCAACCAAATTCTTTAGATATGTGGTGGAATACAAACTGACCATAAACACTTACTTATGCTTTTCCACAGAACTGAAGAAACTACGACAATTGGTTTTTATAAGCCAATTTACATAACAGAAATAACACAAATAGGAGCCTGTACCAAAGAAGACTAAAACGGTTTCATCGGCTAGTAAAGCAATGACGAGTGTTTGTTTTTGGATGCCAGAAGTATTCTTCTTACGAACTACCTTCTGAAGAGGAAAACTATCAATAAGGAATATCACTTGACCTTCCAGAAAAAACAGAAGAGTTTGAGAAAAGTCAAAGACTGTTTCACGAGGACAATACGAGCCTTGACACAAAAATGTTCGGACATAAACTGATTTTTCGTAAAAGTTTGAAAATTTCCATAAGGGATTCAATATCATGTTTTTCTTTTATAGGACACTATAATATGTATTGCTTTACATCATATTTATGACATTGTTTTTATTTATAAAACTAAACTAATGTTAATAACAATACAATATTTATTGACACATAAATGTTCAGACGATACATGTCAATAGCCGGTTGCGTCTCCTTTTGCCTTAATAACTGCTTTTATTCTGGCAGGTATAGTTTTTACAAGCATTTGGCAATCTTCTGCGGTAAAAGAATTCCACATATTTTGCAATTTTATGCGCAAATCAAAAATGTTGCGCTGCAGATCATTTCTAATTGCTGCTTCATCTTGTGCCATATAGTTTCGATTACATTTAGATCAAGACTGCTGGAGGGCCAGTCAAGGACGGAAATGTTGTTGCAGCCACTTTCTTGTGGTCTTGGCTGTATGGCAGAAGGCGCCATCTTGTTGAAAAGTAAAATTTCCATCAGGTGATAACATTGGAATTGACACCAACAAAGTGGTTTCAAGAATATTCTGATATTTTACTGCGTTTACAGTTCCATCTATGAAGTGCAGTTTTCCAACACCATTAGCAGACATGCTTTCCCATACCATAACACCTGATGGAAATATTATTTTTCTTTTTAGGCAGTCTTTGTGGAAGGCTTCATTTTTGTTTTTTATAACACGTGATCGATGGTCACCCACGCAAACATGAAATTTTCATTCATCACTAAAAATGATCCTTTTCCAATCTTCGAAAGTCCACAATGCCCGTTCCTTTGCCCACGCTAATCGTCTCTTTTTTTGTTTTTCCGTGAGGAACGGCTTTTCTTTTGCCTTAAGCAATGATAATGATGAATATGAAATTTTGCTTAAACATAACATGCGTACCTTATAAAAATATAAACCAGAGTTATGAATCCAGCAACGACACGTTTCTCGAGAAACATTTCCCATTGTTTCTTCATTCCATTTTGCTGTTATTTCTCTTAATGTACTTCGACGATCAGTTTTACAAATCCGAAAAAGACATCTTTGCATTCAGGAAGTGACTGCGTGGCCGACCAGCACCATGTCTTGAAATTTGAATTGAACTCGTTTCTCTATACTTTTTCACAATATCTGACACCGTGGACTTTGCGACATTTATTTGCCTAGCAATATCCCGAAACGTTTTTCCTTGGTGAAACAGTTTTACAATTAATTCTCTGATTGCACGATTGGTTGCTTTACCGCGTGAGATTTTGTAGTCAATTGATATCTAATCGACTTAATTGTCAAGTTAAAAGTCACATGAAAACATATCCTTAATATCCATAGGCTTGCTATTTATTTGTTTTACTAACGTGTCCGAACATTAATGTGTCAGCAAATATTGCATTGTTATCAACATTAGCTTAGTTCTATAAATCAATATTATTTTATTTCAAAACAATGTCGTAAATATGATGCAAATCAATACATATTATAGTGTCCTATAAATGGAAAACATGATATCGAATCCCTTACGGAAATTTCCAAACTTTTACGAAAAATCAGTTAATGTGCGAACATTTTTGTGTTAGGGCTCGTACTCATCACAAGTTCCTCGCCCTTCTAAGCTTAAAAATAAACCATCAGCTAAGAATAATCTAACAAGGAACACCGGTCTTCAAATAGCTACACTTGTACAAAAACAGTCTGGATCCCACGATTTCCTGTTCCAATCCCCAGCAAATCGTGAATACATGATTCACCACCACCATCCTACAATTGTTAACTTAACAACCCCTAAATTGCGGGTAACAACCCTCCAAATCAACCACCGATTACAGAGCTACCGCGCGCCCGCATAGTTCCACATTTATGCAGCCCTTTGTTAATTCCTAGGCGCACGAAACTCCATCAAGTGCCAAGTCACCAGGCCCCAGCGTGGGCAGATGATGGAAAACAGATCGCCTTTAGAGAGATCCGTCGGAAAGGCCCTACTATCCGTACGGAAAACGTCGGCGAGATCACCGGACGGCCGTTTACTGGATAAACAGAATTTATTCTTAGAAGCTGTTGAGCTCTATTTCTGGACCTCGCATCATGAGATGCCAGAGGCACGTGTGCAATGGGAAATGCGACCGCGTCTGGGAGAAAGGGGTGCGCGGTGAAAAAGTCGTGGATGAAATCAGGTATTGTTTGAAATATTTTTAATGAAAAAACTGTTCTTGCCTGTTGCAGTATGTATTTTTTCACCAAGAACCAAAAACACTTCTATTTTGGTTTATAGTTGCAAGCAACAAGCTGTGAGACTCATACGAACAGCCGATTACCGCTCACAATGGTTTACAAGTATTACCTGAAGCTGTCGTAAATAACAGACGGTTTCGGCACGTTCCACTGTTTTGCAGCGGAGTGGACCGTATCCAAAAATTGTGTTTAGGCTTTTTTAGAATTTTTTTCCGTACACATAAATCAATGAGCATTATTTGATATTATTATTTGAACTACAAATATTTCTCATATAATAGCTTCTAATGTATGACTAAATCGTATTCGTTCCTAATTTAATGAGTAGTATCTATTTTTATAACCATGAATGGTAAACATTCCAATTTCAATGCGGCACCMACACTTTCTAATTTTTGATCGCGGTGTGCAATCGTCCTCTGCCCTGTTTCTTCACAGGTTAAAATTTTCTTTTAATCCGGAGGGTCATAAACGTAGTTTCTACCTGTATATTTTTTTTTGGAAATAAGAAGAAATCGGAACTGTTCTACTCCTACTATAAACGGTATTGAAAACATATCTGTTTACTTATATTTTAAAGTTTTATAGCATATAGGCGTACCAAGTGCAATATTTTTTACTCATTCAGTCATACCTACATATAGCTTACATTTAGCCAGGCAACTGGTCAAACAGATTATTGCTGATTTTAAACAGATTATCATTCTGATACGAATGCGGAAATGTTGGTTCAAAAACATTTTATTGCCCAAATTGCCACCAAACGGCGTCATAGTAATGGACAACTCTAGTAACCATTCGGAGCAACTGGATAAAATTCCAAATACAACAACTAATAAGGCAACCATTCAAGAGTTTTTTAGAAAAGAAGATTTATATTTCGAAGAGGACTACACAAAAAAACAATTGTTGGAAGTGCTTGGCACAAAAAATTTTTCCAAGAAATTTAAAATTGACATTTCACGCTTCTGAATGTGGACACACCATTCTACGATTACCTCCATATCATTGCATTTTCAACCCCATTGAAATGTGTCGATGCATGGAGAAATTCAGTGCGGCATGTACTGGACATTGAAAATCGGTATAGAGCGAATCATGTACAAGAATTAATAATAGAAGTTAATCGTGATTTTAGCAGTGAAAGCGAGTATTTTTTTTTAGTTTGTGACTCTTGTAATGTGCTTATTAGCAAGCAGTAATGAACATAATCGATACCGTGTATAAATTTTATTGTGCACTATTGTAATTATCTTCTAACAAATGTAAATAATTTTCTACTTACTAATTTGTATGTTTTTATATTAAATTTGTATAAATTCGTTATGACATGCAAAGGCTTTTACTTTATACATCGGAAAATTTAAACCCAATATCACGTAAAAATAGATCGCGGTCGCGCCAGTTAGCATCAGGTCTGCATTAAATAAAATTTGTTATAAAAGCTTCTATGATTTATTAATTGCTAAATTATCACAACAAATTTCAAAAATTTATAGTGGAAAAGTTAAAATTTTAGCCAAAAAGATTTTTTGAATACGGACCATTTAGGAACTTTGAAGCGTGCCATTAATCCCAATAGTTTAGGACGGCCGACCATCAAGCTGTAAAACCCTCTGCATAAGTCAATCTCATAGATCGTTGCTTGATATGTTTTCTCCTTTTGGTAACCTACTTTAAGTGCAATCTTCTTCTTCAAACGATATGCTTCGGACTAAATACACATCTCCACAATAACAGTATTTAACATCTTTCGAAAATACCCATCCTATCTCCAAAACTACCTTACTCAGTGTAATAACCTTTCGGTCGATAGACAAAAACATCAGTAGCTATGTTTTCCACTGCAGCAAAATTGCAGTTGCTGGCATCAACAAAGAAATAACTTACAGCTGCATACAATGCATACTAAATCACTCCCGTTTTACGTATTGCACATTACACTAATTATAGATGAACCTTCATATCGTATACCTATATACTTCAGACAGTGTCATTAGCCGAGCAATTTAAAACGGATTGGAATAAGAAACATGCATTTTCAATTTAAGGCACGAAATATCACGTGAAGTAAAAAATTGCTATCCAATAATTGCTAGTTTACAAATGCATGCTAAATAGATGCTCACGAAAGAAACAAAAAATGATTAGAAAGAACAATGGGCCAGTTTATGTATGTGTTAATGAAGTCCCAAGAAACAAAAGCACACGATAAAAAGTAGTAATGTATTATTCATAATGTCCGTGAGAAGATCTAAAAAATTCAGGTTTCCTTTAAAAAAATAAGCGCATCTAATTTATGGCAAACTAACATTTTATGGTTACAATTTTTCTTAAATCAATATTTTGTGTTAGACAATATTGTCCATTTCTATCAAATACACGAAAAATTTTGACACCCTGTTGCTTCGTTACTTTTGAGTTTTGACAAACATGGTATAGGAACTTGTGACATTAATTTTTCGAGTGGCATCTCCCATCATTCGCGGGTGTCCTAAAGTGGTAGTCAAAAATTAGTTCACAAATTTTGTTTACATAAAACCTAATATCCAGCGATTGCGTAACCCGAACACACAAACTTCTCGTCCGTCTTTCAAAGAAAAAAATTAGTTGGCTTCTGCGCTGGAAACAGATTTGATTAATTCCAGCCTCATTCAATCAACAGATGTATCTGCTTTGTACCGTCACCGAATCAGTATCTAAACCGCACTGGCGCGCCGAAGATTCTACCGCTAATCCCACAAAAGGTCTTTTCGCGGCCATCTCCTCTGTCAAGGGAAACACTTGTGCGTTAATGGAGGCAACTCGCCATCTGCGTTACATCGCCGACAAAGACGCGACCCTGAAATTCTGGATCAACAACCATATATACCAGTTTGCTTACGGCTCGAGATGACAATCGTGTCCGCATTTTTTGCTTCCGCGTTGAACAGGTGACAGAGGACATTGTGAAAAAAGAGGTCGTTAAGTGGATAAATCTGCCGTGATTGAGAGTATTCAGGAAACGGCGTGCGAGGCTTGAAGAATGGCGGTAATGATGACAAATTTGGTTGGGATCCGTTTGTCTGCTTCAATGGTGCCAATTAGATATGCGACATTGTCAAGTACGAGGAGTAATCCTCGCTCATAATTGGTATTTTTAGGAAAAATACAATTAAATGGAATGAGACGTTCCAAAGTACCAAATTAGGGGACATCCTTCAAGTCTTGGCAGATTCCAACAAATTATATATAGTCTTATGAAAACCATTAATACATTACAGAGTACTGTTGATTTCATGGGACTACAGTCAACTTTTATAAAAGCGTTGAAATAAGAAATCTTTACACACATGTATGTATCTATCCTGGAAAGAATATTGAATAAAAACCGTAGACAAACTCCAATCAGATCTCGATTATCTTCAGCCAATCTTAAACACGATGGATAAACGCAAAACCACCAGGCCATGCTGTACGGGGGCATCCATTGACCATACGTTCAACTGTTTGGAGGGAGTCTCCACATTCACAAGAAGCGTTGTTAGATGGATCCCATTTATTAAGAAAAAAGTTGCATTTTCCAATGATCAATGCGAAGACGATTCAGAGTGACCCAAGACTTTCTCGGAAGGTCAATTCCTGCCACCTTTTCTGTAGGATTGTCTTTTTTCTGTAGGACTGTCTTTAAGCAGTGGATTGAATATATCGTGCTTCTTAAGTTGCCAAACAGAACACCATCCATCTTCACTGGTGTAAGGAGCACGAGGTTTTCTGGAAGTTAGCCGAGCTGTTGGTTGCTCTTGCAGATCTCGGGAAATCAGAAACCCACTAGGAGCTGATTGATATTATTGCTAAGCTTTATATGTAGCACACTGTTTGCGAATTTCCGGAGGAGCAATGTTTGAAAGAATCGGGAACCAAGGTAATGCAGTTGACTTAATTCTTCCAGTGATTAGTCGCATGACAGTATTTGGTTGAGTGTCAATTTTTCCTGTCTGATGACTATTTTTCCAGACAGGACAGCAGTACTCAGCAGTGCTTCATGCAGGGCAATGGGGTTGTTGCCCTTGACAGTAAATCGTTATTATAACACATGTGCGACTTTGCTTGGACCTAATGAAGTTAGAAGCTGGCAATAGAAAAAATATTTTTAACGTTTTAGTGTCTTATCTTTACCTTTAAAGGTTTACCGCCAAATTCAAATATTTCGTGATACGTCACCGTTCCTGGAGACGCGCTCCGCTATTGCGCCGATGCGCCGGATGCCCTGTTGCATGCTTGACACCTTTGTCGCTGTTGAACACGCGTATGTTCTGTGGTTCTGTGGTTTTGTACCTTTGTTTACGTTTTGGTTTGAGAACGGAGGACGCGTTAAAGTTTTATTTTTATTTACTGTTTTATTTATTGTTGTTAAAACATAGACTGTGCAAGATTATGTGAAGGGATCTTCGGGCAATTTACCAAAAATTGACTTACACATGATAGACGAATTTTACATAAATGGAAACTCGTGGAGCCAGATCGTTCGATTTTACGCAAATTAGGCAATTTTGCTATTTAAAGGTTGCGACTTGAATAAAATGATGTAATGGCAGCTATACATGCTGTAACTCAGGTTTAAACAAGTTTACCTACTTAATAAATAGTTGTTCCAGATTTAATATCACTTGAAATATGAACTTATCCTTCGGCTGCCAAAAAATTAATTCTGTTTGCGATATATCCGCTGCAAGTTATAATTTTAATTTAATATATTTTACGTTTTTATATTTACAGTGAAAACGACTAACAACGAATAGCGTTTAACACATCCATTCGCGTGTAGGTTTTTATAATTCATAATTACGATTGCTAGTTTGGAATAAAATGGCAACGCTGCTGCGACTTCGATTTCAGAAACTTCATCTCGGCCGAAAGGAATGCCAGGATCAGAAAATGGCGTGGCAACATCACACAGTTACACCGCACTAAGCGCGCCAGGGAACGCTGACGTCAGAGATTCAAACTTTAAACATAACAATCTTTTTTTAAGCATGAACTAAGCGCTTTGCAAAAAATAAAAATAACAGGGGTCTATATTTTTTCATGTAGATTCATATTCTGCAATAAAAAAAATGGGGGCAACAGGCACATAGCACAAGTACACTTGCGTTTGCACCCCAACTTGTAACCAGCAAGCTTATGCAGGATGTTATTTCTAGTCTGATGTTTTCTAGATGGTTCTTGCACGTTAGAGATGTATTTAGAGTCACTCCAAGGTATTTTGATGAGAAGTTATGTTTGAGAATTGTTATTTGACATATGAAGTTGTTTTGTCTTTTGATGAATGTTGAGATGAAAACAAGTTACTTCTGTCTCAGTGGATTGGGCACACGTGCCAAGCTTTGAATAGCAATTCATAATCTCGATGCCTTTTGAAAGGTTTTGTTTAAGTACAGAAAAGCCTTTACATTGCAAAGCCAATGCCATGTCGTCTGCATACACAAATTTTCTTGACTGGATTACTGGAAGGTCACTTATGTAAGGGTTAAAAGAAATAATTTAGTTTAACGCTTGTACTTGTAGGTATTACGTAGTTGGTGTTCATTATGGTCATGGTGGTCATTAAACCAAAAACAGAATCAAAATACGTTGAACAGTTTTTAAAAGGTATTTTACAGAGACTCAATGTACTTAAGTATCCAAAGGACTATAGCTCTTTTAAAAAACTTCTTCAAACTACTTCAAATTGCAAGCCAGCCTCACGGTGTTGCCATTACTTCCATTACAAAAAAACTAAATGCATTTCCTGAATCGTTTTGCACCTAAAATAAAAAACAGTCCCCTACGATATAGTAAAAAAATATATACGCAGACTCACTTAAATAACCACCCCACTGTTTCTTCATCACACCCATTAGGTCAGTTAAAGACCTTGCATTATAATAAATATAACTAAATAATAACATACGTCGGAGTCGCCAAGAAATTAGTGTTTATAAGCCAACAACTGCACACGATATAGCCATAGTTAGCATTAGCGGTATCCATGMGGCATGAAATTATATTCTTTGGTTATGCAAGGCKCTTAGAACCAGGCAGTGATTACGACTTATACGGCGCCGGCAGCTAGGCTGTCTAAAATCGCCCGTGGTGGATATGTTCACCATAAATTTTACGCCATTTAGGTAGTTTTCACTGTGCTTGGTAGCACCAAGCAAAATATCAGCTTTCCAATTTATGGACTGTCTGTTCGTCAGTCTTGAAAGAAATCTACTGTTATTTTCAAAATGGACGAAATGTAAACTAAGAACTAAAGAGTACTATCGTTTTCCGCAAAGTAAATAAAATATCCTTGCTTCAGCTTTATGGGGCTACATGGGATGATTCTGGTTTATGTTCACAAAATCATACTGCCAAGCATTTCTTTCTAAAACATTTTCGACAAATAACAAAACTACTAGTAAAGATTGGTTTCCTTTCCTCGATAAATTCATATGCACAGGAATTATTAGCGAAAGTGTGTCCATTATAAAAATACGCGTGGAATATTGATTTATACTTCTTGCAAGTTCATCCTGCTAAACTGTCTTTTATGTTATTGACTATTATACCAAGATCAGAAGTTTGTAGCAATAATTGTTTGAAAATGCTCTTGGCGTATACAGCAAGGCTTGTTTTGGGCATAATGGTGGCCCTTGTACTTATTTATACCTCCGTTGTTAGTAAAAGACGCCTCGTCACTAAAAAGCACATAATATAAAAAGTTTTCATTCAAATGGTGTCGTTCTTGAACAAATCGAAAAATATCTAGTCTTTTTGGATAACCTGTATCTTTTAGTTCTTGAACTAACTGAACGTGATAAGGGTGGAACTACATGACCTACATCGTCTGTTTTCCTCGAGGAGATAGTTTTGGAACGGGTCAATTCGATCGTAACTGATTTTCTAAACATGGGCACACACCTCAGCAGCAAGCGAAATGTTTCTTAAACACTTCCCATATATCAAAATCATATCAGTCTTTTCATCATTCGTTTTGTGTACATCTTCCAAATTTCTTGAAAAACCTGGACAATGACGTTTGTCAAAAAGATTAAATTGTAATCGCCCTCACGGATTCATGTTACAATTCTTAAGTGAACAAGAAATTAAGCCGGCGAATTTTTTGGAGCGGCTCCATCGAGGTATGAAAGGCCGTAGACCATGGCATTTGTCAGAAGTGGGATACATAGAGGGACGAAGGGCCGCAGGCCGTGGTATTTATCCGAAATGTGGTTCATCGAGGGTGGGGTGCATTTGCTGAGATAGTATATACTCGAAAGGAAAGACCCGCTTTACTTTCTTTCTCGAGAAGAGCTTGCCATGGAAGTGGAGAGAGTGCTTGTGATGTAAAAGCTCGCCCTCATGGATTGTTACGATTCTTAAATGAATAATTGCAAAGTGGCACGTGAAAACGTAATCACAAATTTCGGCAGGCTCATTATTTTTCGTGAATCATACCGTATATAAGGTGCCCATAAATTATAAAGCGGCAGTTTCCTTAACAGAAACATGCTCTAATCGACCTAGTAGCTAATGAAAACCAATCGCACCGATTTACCATATAAATGGGTTGCTTTACTTAACAGATATCTGTGAAATACCTGGTTTTATAGTCCAGATAATAATTTACGCCTACTTTCCCCAGACGTCCAGGTAAATTTAGACGGCAACAGTAAAACTGTGTCACCTTTATAATCCACCAACGAAATCTGCGCGTTTCAAATTTAGCACCGCGTGTCCTTTTATCTCCTTTCGTAAATTCTGGTGTCTGATGATTATGTCGCAGATTTATGATGTGACACGGCTTCATGTTTATTCATGATGCTGTCCGATTAAAAAAACAGACATGAGATATGTTGCCCTGCGTCCGTTGTTTTTGTTTAGTTTTAGGTTGTATTTCCTTTAGCATATTACAGAAAACACATTGCGTAATAAAGTTGTAAACATCCACAATGGTGAATCCAAAAACCAGCAATCAGAAGAACACTTTCAATGAGTCAGTTATATACAGGGTTTCTATAAATGATGCATGCATCCAGGGCGTTTATGGAAATTTTCGAATAAATAAATTTGCCGCCTCTCAGGAAAGTGACGTATACTCATCTGTCGATCTTTGAATTATTTGATATATTTTAATACGAGAAAACGCCTGGGAATGTGTATTTTCAACATATTCTGTGGTGTTTTGTAGGATAATCTATTTTAAGGTTGCAGAACGCTCACACTACGGAGCTGTGGTGTGACATTGATCTGCAACCTTCACTACTATCGCCGTGCATATTGTAGCTTGGCAGCAGTTACAAAAATGCGGCACAAAAAAAAGAAGTTTGACATTTGTTTAATCTGATGCATCCGATGAACTGTCGTGATATTCGTTTATAAAATAAAAAATATTTTCAAGAAGTCAATTTTTAAGCTTTTTTTAAAGGTGCGAGTTGATAATAAATTTTTAATTGAATCCGGAAGATGATTGTATATTTTTATAGCAGTGTAGTAATAACCTTTTTGACATGATGTTGTATATCGTTTAATTCACCAACATGCAATATTCCATCACGATGCATGCTCAGAAAATCAGAACCCGTTTCCACTGAAAATTGTTTAGCGTTGCTTTTGAGTAAATGAAAACACAGTATTGGTTTTGTCATAATCAGAACGAGTTTGTTAGAAGTTACCCAATTTTGCATGTCTGTCATTACCCTACAAAGCGCTGTTTCCAAACCAATTTCATCTAAAGATCTAATGATCATACTGGTGTCATCAGCAAATACAGTGAATATGTAAAACACTGTAAACTGCTCCGGAAAATGTCGATTTTTATCCATGATTTTTGATCAAACATCCTACTTTGAGATATGTACCACGATTTAATCAGCAATAATTTTAATGATGTGAGACCTAAAAGATTTAATTTTGTACTTGCTTTGTATTTTTATAGGTAAATTCGCGACATCTCCCAATGATTCAATGGCCAACAAAATAAAGTTATTTTTGGGCAGAAACAAGTGCTTAAATTTTACTTTAAATTTAACTAGTCAGACACGCAAGCAAAAGTCAATGGAACTAGCAAGCAATGAACTCTCAATAGCACCATGGAATGCTGTATCTATTGCCACATAACTTTCTTCAATGTCTTTAGCCGGCGAAATTTCCCGCCCTGTTTTGTGAACTGCCATTAGCATTCTTATCTTTGTACCTACCCACAACTTTCCAATGGAGCAAGGCGCTGTTGCCTACCTACACATTAGGCGACAGTTCCACAACTTGCATTATTTATTGAACATTTGCCCATATGGCGTCCGATTTATGCCTTTACATAATGTCCAGTATGCATGTATCTGTGTCATATGCAAATGAAGGTATTTGCATTTCAGAAGGTTTAACTGTAGCGCGGTGTGATGTCTTCTCCTGTTTGGATGTGTTAATTGCGAGAAAGCAGATAATTAATTGGCATATTTTAATTGGTGCGGGTGGACTTTTCGTTCTGGCTATTTCATTTTTTTGCGAAAATACGTAAATCATATAACCTGGCAATATTAGTGGTCAGCAATTAAAGCACTGAAATTATATCAGCTACAGATGGATTACAAGTATAGATTTCTGGGAAGTAGTTTTTGTGTAAGTGTAGCTTTATCGTCATCAAAAGTTGCCATAACAACACTTAACTAAATTAAGCACTGAGTAAATTACAAGCAAAATACAGGGTGGTCAAAATAGATACAATTATAACGTAACAACATACTTAACTGCTAGTTTATGTACCAAAAACTGCTAGGGTGTATCTGCAGATTGGGTAAGGGTAATTACTAAATGCAGTCAGACTCGGATCATGCATATTATTTACGATGTTAAAATTTAATATTTTTGTATGAAAATGATCTTTGAAAAAGACGATCTATGTGGTGGAATTGTCAGCATGTATTTACTTCTAATTTGAACATTATGTACCTCGCAGCGAAATGTGATCTTATTTGAAAAACATATAGGTGTCTGTAATTAAAGAACTTTAAAAAGAAGGTAACGCATATGACTGGATCTACGTTTCTTTAGACTGAGCCAATTTAAAGCCTTTAGTCCCCCTTTTACACTATTCTTCGTCTCAAACCAAGAATTAGCCTGACACAAGCATTCTGCACAAGCTGCAAACGCTCCGTCAATGCAGCACCATAATACGAGTGAGTTGCAAAGAATCTTTTTTGGATTGAAATTTAAGAAATCTTTAGAAGCATCGTATAAGTCTTAATTTGGAGAAAAAACATTTGATTAACGCGTTTATATGTATTTCGAATTTAAGTTCATCATCCAAAAAAACGTCCAATTTTTTGCTACACTAGCAAGCTGTAGTATAGTATCACTTGAAATTACTTTAWCACWCCAAACAGCTCGCGGTCTCACATTCCTAKGATCTATCAGTTAGAGATTCTTCAAAGRAGAAATACATCWGCGTATCATCAACATTATGATGAATTTTACATGTAAGAGCTTCGCTAAATTTTGAGATACATATCGTAAATAATATAGGACCGAGTATGGATCCTTGCGGCACAGCACTTAAGCAAATCCGAGGGTTTGATGTCATCCTTGTCCTGTCACCAAAATAATCAGTCATAAATTCCATTGCATTGTAACTAAAGCCAATATGGTGCAACATTGCTATCACATTGTTGACGTCTTTTACTATCTAACGGCAATAGCACTGCTTGGTATTATAACAGTACGGACTTCAGGTGCCTTTTTTAACGTGCTATACATTACATTGGTTTTTTTGTCTGGTATTTTGTTTTCCATATTAAATCTATTCTCTTAATGGTGTATAAAAGTGCTCCATACACATATCGATAACATAGAGAAAGCTATGGATGAAGATAATATATATTCTTGTTTATCTTTGTAATTCTAGTAATTTTATGGCAAATATGTATAGATTCTACGATTGTTAATGTTTTGAATATAGCATCTAACTGTAACTAGCCTTAGTAAGTAGTTATACAAACTGCTAATTTGCAGTAACCATTTTTGCATATTTTGACGGGAGTAAGATACGGTTCTTAAAAAAGACGTGCCCGCTGTTTTCTTTTGACAATTTACAACTAGAAGTTTTTATTATTAAAGAAAAAATTGAAAACAATAGGCGCATAAATCATATCTGAGTATTTCGTTTTGATTACTCAAAAAAAGGAAGAAATAATGCACTCTAATAAAGTAAATCCATTCTTGGGAGATGGCAATGTAATGATTCAAATCATGCTACTACATACTATTTCATTGTGACGGCAACGGTAACGGTAAAATATAAAAATTCATTGTGATACTTAAAAGCAGTGACGGATTTTAAAAAAAGGAAAATTTTCGACTACGGCAAATGCTGAAACCTTGACTAGTCCAAAAGATCATTGATAATAATGAAGACGCTACACTTGCATTATGTCACATCGTTTTAGAAGTTCAAAAAGGACTTAATATGTTATAACATGGCAGAGAGAAAACCGAACAACGCAAAAACCAAGAGATTATGCTTCCTGCAGCGAGTGCAAGCATGCAGCCCAAAAATATCCAGAGTGGATTCTCAACCGAAATAGAACAAGTGTACCGACTGGGTCCCTGGAAACACACATTTTATTAAAGAAAACGAAGGCCAACTGCCCGCACTTTATTGTTATCTCCGCTTGGTTGCGCTTACTGAACGGAGTGAGAAATTTAATACCGACAATTTGTTCAGAGGTGCAGAATTACAATTTATACAGACTAACAACGAGGAAAGCTCGAGTCAATGTATACCTACAACAATAGCAGTAAAAATGGTTGCTATTTTTAAGAGTTTTGAACAATACACAATTTCACTATTTACTCATTAAAAGTTATACCACACCACTCTAAAGTTATTGGCATTTACAACACAAGCAAGTTGAGAGACTTGTGACTGGCGCACAGGAGAATGCTCACTCACTCAAAGTACTTTCCCTGAAAAAAAAATGGAAAACAATCCCGGTAAAACAGAAAAATAGATTAGTAAAGCAAAGATGCCCCATATCACCAAGAATATTTACAATTGTCCTTGATGACATCATTCAAAAAACTATCGCACAACAAAAAATATATAACAGACAAGGAAATAAAATAAAACTTCCGTATAGACTGCCATATGCGGACGACCTGGTGGTAATAACAGAGAATGAAAAAGATTTAAATAACGTAGAAGATAACGGGCTAACCATAAACTACAGCAAAACCACTGTCATCAAAAGAAAACCCTTAATGACAGGTAGCGTATACAAACTAGGGAACCGAAATATAAGGTTGACAAACAAAATAAAATATCTGGAAACCTACATAACAAGCAAACTCAACCGGACAGAAACAGTCTAAGGGAGGACCAAAACCGCACACAGATTGACAACAGCTATAATAGGTATCACTTGAAGAGAAACACAAGCCGGAAAAAATATATACATATCGGTAATCTTGCCCCTCATGACTTACGGAGTCAAAAGTGCTTCTACTGACAAAGCTAACAGAATAAGCTTGAGAAACGCAGAAAGAAATATCGAAAGAAACCGAAAATCGAAGGACAACAGAATTCCTAGAGGGAAAGACAATCACAGAAAGAATAAAAGCATATGTAATCAAATATTGGGGACATATTCAAAGGAGAGAAGAAGACCATGTGGAAAATGAACAGCAACGTGCTCAAAGTAGAACGACCGTGCTACACGTGGATAACAACGGTTGAGGGAACCATAGCAAAATCAAACATAATTGAAGGACAGTGGGCAGAAACCGCAAAAGACAAGAAAACGATAAATAATGAAGTCCTAAAAGCTGTATACAATCTCAGACAGCAGCTCGTCCGAAGATGAATGCAGCCGAACTAGTGGTATCCGTTAGTTGGATGCACCCTGAAAACTTCCCCATTCCAATCCCCAAACTCCTGTAACATGTGCTAGGTGGGAGCCCACTAGCAACAAGCGTATCACCCCTCCAACCCAGCGTAGACGTAGCCGGTCAGACGTTATATCCGGGAAATGCCTACCGTATGAATCAATCAAAACTACTTTTCTTCTTTTCGAAATATTGTCACTTGCACTTGAAGCTGTTGCTAATTTTTATTACGCTCGAAGTCACGAGATAAATATGAGAAAGAAATGTAAATAGATTGACGAGAAAGTTAACTTCCTGAAAAAGTAAGTTCTCCTGAATGCATTTACACATTTTCAAGTTTTATCTTTATATTTAATGATAGACAGAAAGACTACGCTGTGGTCAACATATTCCATATTGAAAAGTATGTCGAGAGTGAAAGAAAACTTCGACATATCAAAGTATGGAAAGTTACAGATATATTTGAAGGTTCAAAGTTGCTAGACACAATGACTCAGGTGGCTGTGGATATTATGGCATTCATCTTTTTGTCAAAAATTCCATTGTAGGATAAGTATTCAACTAGTACACATTTGTAGATCATTTTCTCTCGAAAAGAAAAAACACGTCCAATTTTTTTCGATTGTTAATGTTACTCTACTACTTGCTTTATTCGAACCATCACTTTTTGGACACCCTGTATATGGTTTGGTATACTGGTTTTAATAAATAAGTTGTAGGAGGGTGAATATCAAACTCAAACTGGGGATAATTAATACAAAGGATATCTGCTAAAAAAAACCTGGTATAATAAGGGAAACTCGATACTAAGCAAGATTCGTTACTAACAAACGTATATTTTTAGGGACTAAGACGCACCACAGTATCAAAAATAAATGTGTAGTGTTCTGGTGGGATTCTTTTTATATAAAGCGGTAGAGTTAAGTATGTAAGAACTTAAATAAATATTTACAAAGGTAGCAGCCAAATTTGCATTTGTTAATTACAAAGAAATACTGATGCAAAATCTTGATTACATTATTCCTTTAAACCGGCTACGTGTTTATTAAAAAGGACATTTGTAGGGCTGGGCGATATCATTAGACAGGTATCGATACTACTCAAAAGTATCTAAGTATTGAAAATATCAAATGTATCAAAAGTAACTGTCGAAGATGTTTCAGCATGTACACTATAAATCAATGGTTAAATTATTGAATATTGCAATAATTTCGAATCCTCTGCCTTAAATTATGCATACCTTCAATACCTTTGATGCTGCCAATATTCTGGATGCTTCTCATATGTTAAATTATTTCAATACTTCGACATTTTCAATAAATTTGATACTTCAGCTTCTTTTTCGTACGTTTGATACTTTTAAATACTTTTAATTGTAAATAATTTCGATACTTTGATACTCTTGGGTACTTTCGATACTTGATACGACAAGGTGATATGGATACTCGATATCGGCAAAAGTATCGATACTTTGCCTAGCCCTGGACATTTGAACAGCACCACGTATTCGTTTCTCAAGACAATCTTTAATTTTTACACGCAAACCACGTCATCACCAAAATAAGGGTTTAATAACGCCCACAACCGCGTTCCCAGACTCGATCTAAACACAATGCCAGGTTCCCCTAGTTCGTGCCGACCTGCGAGATATCACGCTACACCTGTAGCGCAGCTACGACCTTTCCGAAGACCCACCGAACAGGTTAGTCACCCTGCCCTGGCCGGCGGCCCTAAACCTACCTGTTGAACAGTTACGCGTTCCCTCCTTTGTTATCTCGAAACCTCCCACGTTATTGGATTTGCCTGGCCGACGTGTTTTGCCAGCGATAAGGGAGATAACGGATTTATTGCGCCAATCGGTGTAAATCAACCGGGACCGGGGTTTGTGGTGTTCATTCATGTTAAAAAAAAAAAGAGTGTGATACCACACTGAATGGTAAAGTTTGTGAGTTCATAATAATCACAACACAGTACAAGAGACACCGTTAGCCAAAGGGCAGGTAGCGTATACAAAATAGAAGAAGATATACAMAGCAATGACAAAGAATATATACACATAACGAGTCAAAAGTGCAGCATCAGAAACAGAACAAGCCTGTAAGTCGCAGAAAGGAATATACAAATGTTGGACAAAGCTGTGAAAGAAACAAGCAAAGACGGACAACAGACTTTCTGCAGGAAAGAACCGTCACAAAAAGAATAGAAACTTATGTATAATGACCCTGACGAAATTAAAAGCAACCCAACATACATTCTCATAGTCAATGTGGTTAGTTTACATAATGGTATTATKTTCAAAATAAAKTGATAATCCATCACGGCTATGCGCTATGGTTCCTGTCACTGTATTTATTAAAAGTCAAAATGTATTGAAATGATGAAAAAAACAGATATGATTTTGATTTATGGTGAATGCAAGAAAAATGCTTCTGCTTCTGCCCGTTTATAAAGACAACGTTTTCCAAATAGAAGATCTCCTGTCGCTACAATTTTCAAGAGACTTGAATCAACTTTAAGGACAAACTGGCCACCACTGAAAAAGTCAAGAGAAAGAACAGCAACGGGCCCTGACAATGAAATTAGAGTATTGGAAATGATTGACGAAAATCCTCATATTAGTCAAAGGGTAGTCTCAGTACACCGAATAATTAAAGGCAATCAATTTCATCCGCATCACTTGCAATTGGTTCAGGCCTTAAAGGAGACAGATTATCGTAAACACCAAAAGTTGAAATTGAGATTTTATGACAACATTTGTTTCTCAGATGAAGCAAGATTTTCTAATAATGGTGGAATTAACAAACATAACATGCATTATTATGCGCAAGAAAATCCACGTTGGATTCGAGAAGGACATTTTCAAACTATCTACTCGACGAATGTCTGATGCGGAATATTGGGGAATCAAATTATTGGGCCTCCAAAATGTAAATTTACAAGTAAGACTAGATCTATGCTTCCAACAAGATGGGGTACCTGCGCATTATCATAGAATAGTGCGAAATCATCTTGATTTGGTCTCGCCTAACCGATGGATAGGAAGAGGTTCGATTAATCCTTGGCCACCGAGAAGCCCGGACCTTACTCCTTTGGATTTTTTTCTATGGGGAATGGTAAAAGAGCAAGTATACCAAACACCAATTGAAAGTGTAGAACATTTAGAAAATAAAATACGTGATGCATGTAGATCTATCACTCCAGAAATGTTAATGCATGTTAAAAGATCGTTTTGGGCACGAATTCAAGATTGTGAAAACAGCGGAGGGCGACATTTTGAGCATTTATTACATTAATGTTATTGAATAAACTTTTTTCAAAAATAAAATTTGTTTTATAATACCCAATTTACTTAAAGCCAATGATTGAAGTTTATTTCAAAATTTACGAATTTATACAGCTCTCTACGTCTTATATTTTTTAAGACGATGAACAATTATCAATGTTACCTCTGCAAATGTATTTTGCATTTTTAATTTCGTCAGGGTCATTATCGTTCGTGAAACATCCTGTATTATAATAAATAAAAAGAATTAAGCCACATTCAAACAGAGGAGCATCTACGGAAAGCATCCACTAGTTAGGTGTACCCTGAAAACCTCCTCATTCCATTTAGCTACGCGGAAGCCCACTAACAACAAGCGTGTCACCCCTCCAAACCAGCATAATTGTAGCCAACTCGGTGGTACATCGTAGAGTGTTAGATATGTCTATCGTACTTTGGTGCAATCAATCAAATAATTATATAACTTGAGTATACAAAATAAGTTCAAAAAGGAAAACCCATAACGAGTAGACAGAAGTAAATTTACGGCAAGGGTTAATTCAACACTTTATCCTTGCATAAGCTTCCTACAGGAGTTCAGCCGTAGAGCAGCTTTTAATGAAATAACTTAACAATGTTGTAACTCCACTGAATGTCCTACATTTTTTCATACCTAAGGCAGTAATAAATTGATTAAACAGCAATTTAAATAGGTGCTTCTTTTGATTTAAATCCTAATGCCAAAAAGTATGAGCTAATTCGGTCCACAAAAACTATTTTGATTTGGACAGAACGATATTATCTAACATGATAACTACGTTTCAATCTAGTTATTTCAATTTTGCGTTTCTACAATCTAGACATTTGGAGTACTAAGCATCGTATACTTGCGCTGTTTTGTTGGATTTCATCAACGAGAACAAAAACAAAGTGACGAATATGCGCCTACTAGTGAAGGACGATGAAAAGCCGCCATATTATTTCCGGAAGGCTTGCTGCATCGTTAGAAACATATGCTCTAGTAAGGACTGTCTCGAATAAAGTTCGGAAATTTTAGATGGCTGTGACTTTTTAGAAACGTCAAATATTTGTCATTGTCATTTTGCGCTGGTTAATACGTAAGTTTAAAAATCTAGTGAAGTAGAAGTTATATATTTGTACATAACATTTTGATTACAAAAAAAAATGTATGAAGAAGAGCATCGACGAAAGGTTGTCGACAATGGCTAGAAAATCCACAGGGTCCTAGGCACTTCACTGCAAAAGAATTGAAAATCCCACGATCCACGGTAGATGATGTACTAAATCGTTATTTCAAGACTCAAAGCATATTAATCTGGCGAACATGATTTGCAGTTAGAACAATTGTACGAAAAATCGCAGCATGTCCATCAAATTCATTGCCAAAAAATATGGTACAACTAAAAGCATTCTAGAAAGGGAAAAATTGTGCTGGTTTGAAAACGAATAAAAAGTGCAAAAAGTTACAGAAAAGCAGGAATTTTTTTTGACCTGAGCCTGAAAGCTATACATTTTATTGGGGAAACGCGTCCTTGCTTGGTTTTGGATGACGAAACATACCTTAAAGCAGATTTTGCGAATCTACCAGGTTCACAGTATTATACTGCTTCTAGAGGAGAAATTCTTCCCAAGTCTGAAACAACTATCAGCGTAGAAAAATTTGGGAAAAGTATTCAGTGCTTTGTTATCACAGGAACAATTAATGCCGAAATTTACATCAAATAATGTTTGAAAAAACGCCTGCCTCCTTTTCTAAGGACGCACAAAGGGCCCACATTATTTTGGCCAGATTTAGCCTATGCTCTTTATGCAAAGAATGTAAAAAATTTATTAATGGAAAAACAAATAAATTTTGTAGAAAAAGAAGTAAATCCACTTAATGTGCCACAGTGTCGGCCAATTGAAAACTGAAGAAGCAGCCTCTAGTGCAGAAGATATTGTTTTTAAATGAATGAGGGCAAGATTGCTGATAAAACTGTCAAAAATTTAATAAAGAACATTCCAAAAACCCTCAGAAAGGAATGGGGTTTAAGCTAAAATGTAACTAATACATTACGTTAAATAAAACTTCAGAAAGTGTCTTTTCCTATATGTGTAATAGCTAGGGCAAAAAAAAATCAAAAAGGAATATCTAGCGGGTCAAAATTTCCGATTTTAAAGGAGACAAGCCTTATTTTTTCTGGCACTTCAAATGATTCTTTAATTCAAGTTGTGGTTAGATGCGTTATATACTAAAACCAGATTTCACATATAGATTGCCATGACTTCAGATGAAGCTAATATCAAACCATATCACTGAAGCCATTTTGTTGTTTTGACATCTAACATAATGTAACTTGGTAATGAATAACACAATCAAATGGTACATTTTGTAACCAGGATTTTTTAGCGTGGAACGTACGAATCGAAAAGAAAAAACAAACCATTTGTCCAGCTCTAAACCTTTCTTTCGCCATGCTGTCGACGTTTTTACTAGCAATGCAAATAAAAATTGTCGTTTTTGTATGGTCACGAACTTGCAACAACGCCGTTGCGCAATCTTATTAAAATCAATCCGTTGGAACGGAACCGCACCTATTTTTTATTGTAATTAGGATTAAGTCATTTAAAAATCATTGTAACGCACGTTCCAGGCCTCGATTGGATACATAAATTTCAATCCATCAGCATGCGTTTAGGATCACCACAAACTATCCCACGGGCGAAAAGTATGTCACTTCGAATCGCCCAATTTTCCTCGGTTTCATGGAACCCGAATATTGTTATAGTAATATCAAGTTCAACTTTTTAGCGTCGCCTCTCCAGATACGGTTGGTTCATTAAGCGATATTTTAAGGTCCGCTAATCTCCGTCCATTGTTAAGCGGACCACCGGATTTGTCCGGTAGAAAAAGACGCTAATTATCGATGTGTATCATTATAGAAACCGAATCGTACCCGGTGACGATATGATAATTAACGCGATGTAATTGGATCGATTCAATCAGACTTCGAAGTAAACATGCCGTCTTAATATTTATGGCAGCTTCAGATAAAGAGGATTGCCTACGGCAATAGCTATGTATAATGGGGATTTTTAATTACCTGTTTTGTTAGGAATGATTGTTTGACGATCAGTTATCACCCGCATTTTTTGAAAGAAGCACAAATTATCACATGCGCCTTTTTTGTAAATGATGATTCAAATCTATAAGTTTTATCAGAATTGTTATTAATGGATTTAGTAGCGTACACATACATATAGGTGACGATTTTATGAAGTTGAGCATCATATATTACGTAAGAATTAATTAATATTTCCTTGTCAGTGAAGTGAGGAAGATCCAGCAATAAGAAGTTCCGATAAAGAGTCCTTCAAACTAGTCGACAACAAACAACCGTAGTTTAACATGACTCGAGCAAAGGGAATATATTCGCCATTGTCAACACATATTTTGGATGGGTATTTATAAAAATGTTCAAGCAAGAGTATTATTTGGCAATGCAGATAAGCTATGCCATCAGAAAGGTCAGTATTGCCAACATTCGTATTCGGAAATCAAAACAAGCAATCTGTCAATGTCCTGCACTCATTGAGCTGAAAGTATGTTGGCTTCTAATATTAAATTGTCCAAATCATATTTGCTTAATGCTTGCAGATAATAAATTTAAAACTTGATGCAATAATAGCTATTTGAAATTCACGATAATCTCAAAAATTGTCAGATGTGTTAAAACAGGATACCTATAACACCCAAGGTGTTACATATTACATAGATTTGTGAATCCTATTACAGATTACACAGATTACATAACTGATTTTGGTATTAAAACGATTACAAAGCATTTCACAATGATCAGTAAATGTAGGAAAAAAACAGATAAATAGACTAATAATAATAAAATTTATACATGTATGTTGCACTTTTGACTGGTGGTCATGACATTTATCTACTGCTTCTTTTAAATGCTTGCTTAAAGGTTCTTTTATTTTTTTCTTATGCCCAACTGTTTTTTGTTCGAAAATTTTAGATAACTGTATTAAATTACAGGCAAGTATAGCTTAAATAAATTAAATATGTAGCCCAGAACGGCCAATAACCATTTTAAGTTGAAAATAATTTCATTTTGGAGGAAATTTTATCAATTAAATTGTTATGTGTTTGTATTGCATTTGTAGAAAAAAAACAAAGATTCATTTCTAGATATTCCCTGAAAAAAACTCTGCTTTGTGTCCTTGAAGAGGTGGTAAATGAAATATGTTATGTTGTACAAATTTGTTGTCATATACAGCAAATTTCAGAGCCCTATGCAAATAATCTATTAGAAAAACGTCCTCCAGAGACCAGCATTGTAAAAGTTCGAGTCATAGGAAGTTAACTGCCTAATTGTAATTCACATACTTGTGTTTGTTTATAATACCCCAATCATTTAATTTCTTAACAATTTGCGTCGGTTAAATAGAGAGACAAATCACTTATAAATATTAGTAACAAAATAGAGCCAAACATCTATCCATGCGGTACACCAAACTGAAGTTCAAAAGTAGTAGTGGGGAAGGCTTATAAACAACCGAATTTAATGTGTTACTGGAGCAAGTAATCAGAAAAAGTTCATGCAAATAAACCCAGCAAGCCAGTAAAGAATAAGGCGTGTCTCGTTTAAAATCAGGAAGTTTTGAACCGCTGGATATTCTTTTTTGATCTTTTTTTTGTTTAAGCTATTATACATATACGAAAATACACTTTCTGAAGTTTTACTTAACATTCAAGAAATTTGCATGAATCTAACGTGTTAAATGCATTTAGAGCGTTTCCTATTCAAGAAACATAACTCCAACCAATAAAACACATTATTTTTAACATAACCACGCAGCAAAAGTGTCAAAACATCATCGTGAACAACCAGAAACGCGTAAAGACAGCTCTTACAATTGAAAGCAAAAGTTCTCAAGATTTTTCAGTTCAGTAACCAACCGGGCTGAGGGAAACGTGGAACGACCATGAAATTCCACCGGATACGAGCCTTCCCACGAGTTCTTGGCGTGTGGTACAGAATCGGCCCAAGGGGTTGTCAGACGCGGACTCCACGTAGGTATAATATGATCGTTGCGCAACATGTGTTTACGAAATAGCACAGGGGCGGTCAAAGAACCTATAAAACAGCCCTGAAATGTTTGATGCCGCATTTTTAACGAAAATATTGATGCTTGCTTCCAAAACAATTCCATTTTACAAATGATTTGATGTTTTATGGGTTTAATGGATCATTTATCGAACTATCAAAGTTTCCGCAAGATAGATGTAATGTGAAAACACACACTGATTTATAGCATCTAAAACGATGCATGAAGAATATAAAAATTGGTTCATACTGTTATAATCGGTATTTAATTTGAATAGGACGTTCACTAACATATTGGAAGCATTGAATAATTTATACAGGTTCATTATCAAATTTTTGTAGTCCAAATTAAAAGTTATTGATGCATGTGACTATTTTTGCATGTATCCTAATTCATTTCAAGTTGCCATATCAACCTAGATCTAAACAAATGCTCATAAATAAGGCTCCGAGAACGTCAAAAACGCTACTTTCTCCCAATTTGCATATTTTTCTAACAGAGCAATAGCACCAGTATTTCCTGTCTCCTTGCATTGTACTTTCTTGGCGAATTACCACACAAACAAAAAGTTAATTCAAAACAAAGCCAAATACGACATTTACCGTAGGAATTAACGCAAAAAGCAACACCACTCACAATTCAGTGTTGCTTTAAAATAAAATGGAACAAAGCCAAAATCATTCACCATTTCTTTAGCTACGTTTATTAGAGAGTTTACTCTATGCAAGATATTACTGAATTTAGCATTTAGGGACTTCTATAAACAGTGGTAGGTAATAAAAGTTATATCTACATATGTGCACCAGTATATGTTGACTATCTATAATGCGAAGAAAAAGTTAGTATTATGTAAGTAATATGACCTTATCAATTATATATCGTCTTGCAAGGGGTACCGTAAGGTTCAAATCTGGATAACTTTTATAAAATCAGTAATCGCCAAGCAGCTTTAGTCGTTATGAAGAATAATTCGTGAAAAAAGTACTATATTACGCGTCATATAATTAAATTAGATACATCAACTGCAGCAACATAAAAAAACAAAGTTTAAAGCACGCTGAACAAAAACATGTTTCGTTAAATGACATAATTAGTGACAATGTGCATATTTATCACGAAGATTTCTGTAAATCTTGAGAGTAAAAATTGCAATTCGGTAAGTATAATTCCATAGTAATAGTAAACAGAGATGATTACTTCAACAATGTTATTTATATGTCAAAAACTTTGGCTCAAATGCTACTTCTAATTAGTAAAACTAATAGAAAAACATTACAAACATCAATGATATGTTAATCTCTAAATAGAAGCCAAAGACCAAAAACCTTTCAATATCAAAAGGCCACGCTCTAAGAATTAACCAAATCAATAACAAATATCGTCTCATAAAAATGCTTTACACGATATATTAGCAAAATCGTTTTATTGAACAATTACTAAAATTTCAAATCATTATGAAATTCTTGTTACAAATTAGGAAGATTTATGTAGGAAAAACCCAAAGTTCCATCAAAAATTCTTCACATGCCGTTGATGTTATGAGACAAATGCGTATAACTGGTAACTGGTATTTTACTTGGTTTTCACGTAGTTTTTCATTATTTACAAAAGCATTCATAGCTAAAACTATTGGTACTATCAAAATTAAAATTCATTGAGTACTGTTTAAAATCTATCTTTTTTTTCTTATTAAACGGTAACTTTTACAAACAAAAATCGAGTTCAGCAATAGTTTGCCTTTAAGTAATATAGTGACCAGTTTACTTAAAACATATGTAGCGATTAACAGTTCTACGTTGGTATGAAAATGTAGATTAGGTATACTTGGAATGCTATAGTGAGGGAGGTTTCTAAATCATCTGTATAGTCGAAATCACTATATAAAATTCACGATGGAGTTTGAAAATTTATAAAGTAATGATGCCAAACATTTACAAAGTGAAGATGTTTTTTCCGACGGCAAATGTTAAGATAGTTCGGATCAAAAGAAAATTAGTGACTCGTTTGATAAAACAAATATGTGCTACGAGGTTGCAACAAATACCTAGATAAATCTTCCGTAGCTGAACATTCGTATCTAACTAAATACAAGACTAATTTTGACAAAACAAAAGTCATACACGGAGTAAATATTATTACAAGGGATTATTCAGGKTGGCACATTTTTTCTATGGCGTCTTCTTTGCTAATTTGTTTAATTGCTCGTTTTTTTAGATTCTCTTTGACAAAGATTACAAAAGTAATCGAAAGTTTGAAATTCTTATCAGTGTTTCGAAAAAATGCCACCGGTTTTTTTCGAAAACGTAATAATTTTATAGTACATAGGCATTTTTACACCACAGAGTGGTATAAAACTTGGGCTTCATCATCCATTGTACAAGGTTCACAATAAATGGTCATCCATAAGTGCATATGCTTGTGTAATGAACTGTTATCAAACTATTAGACAATAGTTATTTATGTACCGAGTACAACAATGCTTTCAAGTCTGTAATTTTCAATTTTTAATAATGTTTGTCAAAATACTTAAACAAAAAATGATTAACAAGTAGGGTGGGCATAAATACATACATACGTATAAAAAAAATCCAACCAATTGTCAAATAATTTGATAGTGCTGAAAAGAGTTGATTTATTTAAAACATTGTGATTTGTATTTGAGTGAAAAGTAAGTAAGTTAATAAATCTACTGAGAATTGGCTTATAGCATACGGTAGAAATACTCAATGATAAAAAAATCCAGAAGGAGCCTAAAAAATCAATTATATTTAGCAAACCTGAGACTGATAAAATGGTGGAAGCACCTGATAATGTCACAATCATAAAAGACAGATATTATTAACACTGTTACTGCATTGGAAATCGATATTAGTAACTGTTCGAACTTTAGCATAAATTTTCATGTATGATTTCATAAAAATTATATGAGATTTAATAAAGACATGAAGACGTCTAAAGACGTATTCGTTTATTTTTAATGCCTAAGAGTAATAGATAACTGATCATTTTACATATAAAGTGTAGTGATCATTGGAGGATTACAAAATCCATTCTTCAATTAGATACCCACCTTATATACCTCAAAAACCATGTACAAAGAATGAGTTTTCATTTTTACGCGTATTGGCATCGAAATTCTTGCATTGGCTTCGTTCAAAACAGTGGCGCAATGGACTTCGAACAAGTCGCTTTTTTTTGTTAATGGCATTCCTAGACCTTTGATTTTCTACGGGACATTAACTTACGCCCATTAGCTCCACATTATTCGTAGAGTTAAGGCTTAAACGACTGTGTAATTCGTACAAATTGAACAAAAACACCGCACATTTAATCGGGTGACGGTCCGGGATGTCCAAACAGCACCGAACGTGGACATACCTGCAGCCGAGATCGTGGGCAATAATAATTTATTCCCAACCGGCTCCGAGAGTTACCTACATACCGAAGCACTAAGCGTAAAGGCCACGCCTCTGCGTTCCAAGAATCGGCGTTATCAGATATCGGCAAAAAATGGGCAAAATAACGACCTATGCCACTACAACTTGGCTAATTATCATAACCCACTTGATAAGATAATGCGTTCAAGAATGTCGTCTAGTTTGGGCATATTCGACCAGTCTGAAACGCGGAAAAGATCGCCGTTTATTAAGAAATGTGACAGACTCCGTGTACACAGGTCACTCGCTCTGATACGTCATACGGTAGGCATCACATGTTATCTTTATCAGCTCTATTTTTGTTATTGCTCGGTAAATCGACGTTCTGCCGTCGACTAGTATCAACACCGGTCGCGAACGAGCACTCAACACGTTTCTTGGTGCTTACCTTCTTCCAGCAGACGTTCGACATGCAGAAAAACATTCGGGAAGGCCGCTAGTTGTTTCCTATCTTTTAACAGCTGAGCCAGGTAGTCCGCTATACTCTGCGTAGAGGCGTTCGTCGTGTCACACATTTTGATAATAACTAAAAGTCCGTCTTTAGCCGATTACTGTGAACAATGATCAACACGCATTCAACGATACCCACACAACGCACTACGAACTGAGACTGGCGGTGTGTTGACTAATTCTGTCGGATCCATTAGCCCACGAGACGCAGGACGAATGCGGCTGCGCGCATGGAAGTCGCAGTTGCGCAGGGCGCACTTGCCTTATAAGGTCGGCGCAGTTCTCCGGAATCAGAATTTAATCTGGTTATTATATTTTAATTCGGCTGCATTATTATGCGGCGACCTTTGAGGGAAACCACCCCCCCGTGTCCTAATTATCGCGGGTTGCACTTGCCGCGCAAGACGGAKTCGTGTTTTGGCATGTGGAATAATTTCGTTTTAATTTAGAAWCGKGAACAAACWGATGTAAAAATAAATCGTCTGTTTTGAAAGCAAAAAACTGTGGTTTCGTTTTTGCCGGTGGCCGTCGAAAAAGCTGGTGATCTGTGTAGGCGAACGTGTAATTTTTATTGTCTGGGCTAGGCAACTGATCCGTAAATTGAACATTGAATCATGAGCAATTTCTGATTGAGGTGCCGCTTACGTAATTGTTGACAGCTAAACCAACATTTTACTTAACATTTGCTTCTAATATTGCTCACATCACTCGTCATAGTTTTATTAATTTTAATCCCTTACAAACAAATGCTTAGTTAAATGTTATGAAACCCTTTAAAAGTTGCAAGTGTCATCCGAATATCATTATCACCTGCCTGTATTTTGAAAAAAAAAATATCTCTATAGAACCAATGCACTTAACAATCGAAGAAACAATTAATTAAACCAGCATGAAATAATACACGCAAATAATACTAGAAACACAAGGAAAAGGCGAACAACAAGGGCTTACAATAGCCAAGGCGGATAAGGGCAATACAGCACTAGTCATTATAAAGCAAGAAGAAGAAAACTTCCTAATAGACAACAAATTTTTTACCGTAGAAAAGTTCAATTTTAATAAGTTAAAAATACTAAAAGTTAGCAATTATATACAGGGGCGCTATAAAGTATGGAACCAGCAGGATATTTTAGGTTCTGTTTTTTTTTTCGATTTTTTTTCATTTCCAAGACGTGGGCCAAAGATGAATTTTTTAAATGGGAAGGGGGGTCAAAAGGCACATTATTGAAAAGGATATTTTTTCCTGATTTCAAAAATGTATCACACTTGTACAGTTTGTTGCTTCTGAGTTGGGAAAAATGTAAATACAATAACTGAACCTAACAAAGAACGAAAAGAATGAAAACAATTTTCTTTATCGCTAAAATGGACAAAAAACCGGATATTGCCAATTTCGACTGGTGATAATTTTCATCTATAATAGTTTGAGCAATTTACTGCGTATCAAGAACCCAAAAAGTAAAAAAGAAAAACATGATTTAGTGCAAAATGCATTATTTTTTCAGATTTACATTACAGAAAATGCTCAAAATGTTCCCAATTTACTTCCTGGCAGTAATGCAGCCTTGACTAAAAGTTTTCTAATGTTCTTTGCAGCATATTTGGAGGTAAGTTCTGAATTTCTGCCCTGATTCGTTCTTTTAAATCTTCTGCATTATGTGACAGATCAGCATATATACGATTTTTCAGATACCCCCACATGAAAAAATCAAGCGGCGTCAGATCAGGGGAACGTGCTGGGCATTCCATCCATCAATCTGTCTGGAAATATCGCATTCAAATATCCACGAACGTTGACTGCAAAATGAGGCGGTGCACCATCTTGCTGAAACCATATCTGTTCAGAAGGATGCGCAGCATTTTCACGATAATATCTGGTACAATGTGTCCGCGCAAGAGCTGTAAATGCTCGACCGCATTCAAATTTCCATCGATTAAAAAAGGCCCAATAATGTGCTCACCGATAATACCACACCAGACATTCACTTTTTGAGGGTGTTGTGTGTGGACTTGTTCCATCCAATGTGGATTTGTGTCCGACCAATCTTCATCTATTATGTTCATAGCCGTTCCGCAAAATTCTATCCTACGATCGAAATCATCTTCGCTCAGTTCTTGTAATAAGTGAATTTTGTATGGATGAAACTTGTCTTTTTTCAAAATTTTCTTAGCAGATCTTCTGCAAATATGCTGAGTGAGAGCACGTTGTTGTACGGAACACTTGGGATTCTCTTACACATCTAAAAGGACATTCAAGCTACTTTCCTTACTCGTAGCAACCTTTGGACGTCGTGGTTTTTGACGATTTTTAACACCGCCGGTTTCGTCAAAACGTTGCAATGTTTTAATAACTGCTGATCTGGCAATTGGTTCACGATCATCATGAATTGTAGAGTGCAACTACTTCCGAATAACCTCACCTTCTATCTCCATAACCAATCATCATCAACATTTCGATGCGATCATGTTCAGTTAACTGAAGCATTGCAATTACAAATAACAAAGTGAATGAAACGAGACCTGACACGGAGTTGAAAAAATCCAGAAAATGCATTTTAATTATCTATAGGCCTATGCACAATTTCAGAAAAATCGGTCGAACAGAAACTGAAATATGAAATATCCTGTTAGTTCCATACTTTGTAGCGACCCTGTATAGTCCTCCCAGTCTTCTAAGGATATACTGTCACAGCAAAAAATATTGAGGGATTACTTACTACTTCAGGTCCCTTTAGAAAACACCCACAAACAGCTCATAAATTACTCTCAGATGCAGGGCACAGAGCAATTATAATAAATTTGTTAGCTTTAAGTTTATTTATTTATTCTATTCCATCACTAATGTTTTCAAAAGATTTACTGTTACTGTCCCCTCAGATTTAAAATAATTATTAAACTGTTCATATTTTAAAATAGGGTAAATGTTGATTATATTTCCATAGGGGATATACGCCCTTTTCCAATTTCCCTAACAATATGCAACAGATGTCACTGTAAACTATTGAAGCTAGTGCTCACCATCTTTCATTTGAAAAGCACAAAAATATCATTTTGATGGAATCATAGCCAACTATAGTTTCTATTTAAAAAAAACGTTAGGGTCTATATCCCAAAAAATGTTTGCAATATCAAAAAATAATTATGTTATTTGATTCTACGTAGAAAATTGATAAGTAACCATATTTTTAAAAAATAATTATAAAAACCTTGGGCCCTTCAGAAATTCGAAATTTTCCAATTTTCATCTATAGCTCAAAAACTAAAAAAGGTAATCAAAATCTGTTTTCCCCGCTAAATTATCTGAAAAAAGTAGAACAGGGTCACGAAAATCACATCCCTTTAGCTTTAATTATTAACCGAGATACCGTATAAAAACACAAAAAATGAGAAACCCAGTACAAACGATTAACTGAAAGGGTAATGAAGACTGTGTCCAAGGAACCAGTGGGGGAGTCAATCTGCTACTTGGATGCTTATTTTGACTGCAAAGAATGTTGTAGCTGTTCCAAAAACTGTTTTGAGTACAGGCTACAAAAGAACTGAAAATGATATTTAAAATATTGCTACAAAAGCCCAGGTTGTATCTAAAAAAACATTCTATAATGAGGCTAATATTCTGTGTGTAAAAAAGACAATCTCTAAAACCTCATATGTTTGGTTACATCGAAAAGGGAGTCTGTTCAATAAGATTAAAGTACTAAAGTACTATTCTAACCCTGTTCCCTGCAGAGACTCTCTCAAAGCAGTCCTTTGTGCAACTTTGAATCTGTCGTATCTATATACCTTTGAAGATTAAGTTTTACACTTAAAGTACTGGAAGTATTTATTGGTAAAAAAGGAATACGTACAAAATTTAAGTACTACCTTGGTAGTAGGTACCTGAAGAAATGTACATAAAAATGTACCTGAAGCAACTCTTATTCAAGTAGTGCCCAACTTTAGCTTGGGTTCCTCACTATGCTTCAGACACTAAAGAACAATTTCAAAATTGAAAGTATTGTTCAAAAATCTGCGTGCAAAGATGGGGTAGTTCCGATAGATTCGGTATGTAGAGAAAAGTAGAAATACTGCAACAACATTACTTATTTGCCAAGTAAATTGCACGATAAAAATACGGAAAAAGCTTATCAATACCATGTTTCTTGCACATAGTTTCATGAAACTGAATTTGAGCCCGCAGTACTACATTTATAATACTCGTACATAAAACTGATTAGCTTAGCTTATATTCTAAGTAATGACAGTTGCCGGAGCGATGAAATCATTCGACGAAGAAACTTTTTTCAATTCTTTAACGTTCGATTTTCATAAAAAAGTCAAGATTTACGTTTTGTACATTTAGCATACGGGCCCACGTATGTTCCCTAATCCAGAGGTAATCGCTAAAACCAGTCCGAAATCCATGGGCGACCGTAAAGCCCAGACAAAACACTTCTTGGTAAGCCGACGGGGGAGATTTCCGGAATTTATGCGACGCCCGATTTGGCATTTACGCCCAAGAACAAAGGTAAGTTTCGAAGCGAGCGAAGGAGTTAAGGTTAAGGCTCCCATTATGTCAATTTCAGGAGTAGGTGCGGTTGAAATTGTCGGGTAACAACGCATTGTCATACAAATAACCACATACTGTGACAGGAACATGTCATCAACTGAAGGATAATGCGTTTGTAGGCATAGGAGGGCATGATTTTTAATAAGGGTGTTTGGATTGTGTTTTGCTTGAGACCATCTGTTACCATCATTTTCGACCAGCAACGCATTCGTAGGTTTCTATGATCCCGCAGGTTTTAGAACACTTTGTGATGCAATATTTTACCTTATCCAAGACGTAAACCGCGCTATATATATTCGACTCATATAGCACACAAAAGCGAGTACGATAGATATTAAAAGAACGGAGTCATATAGTTGGGCCAGTCTACCTATCTAACCCTTCTCTGACTGAGCAGGTCAACTAATCCCGCAATATAGTTGGGCCAAGAATCTGCTTTGCCCGAACAGCGGATGATGGTCCATTATTAGCAAATTAGGAAAGACCTTAATTTATGTGATGTGTGTAACTTATTAATGTGATTGCTACGGTTTTTTTCTCAGCAAACACGCTTAAAGGAATAAAATAAAACAATTTTCAAGTCTTAATACAAACCTATATTTATACGTTGCAATAATAACATGTATATGTATGTACAGTAAAGTATAAAAATATTTACAAATATACGAACCTATATTTATACGTCATAACACAATATTAACATATATGTATGTACAATAAGGTATAAAAAATATTTACATATTTGGCGCGTATTTAAATGAAACACTTTTTACAAATGTCAGCCTGTCTATGAGATTTTGTTTGTAGTTATTAATTTTGACTTCAAGATAATCTTGCTTTAATTTTACAGTACGCCTAACAACTTTTTGGAATTTGTTGGATGTGTTTATTTTAACATAAACTTCACTTTGAAAATTCAACAAACTATCAACAAATTGAAAAATATTTGGATGAGGCGAATAAAAACTTTTATTAAATCTTGAATGAAATGACTCACACGCATTGGTTGCATGTTCTGCAAGAGGAGGCAGATGAATTTGCCCCAATATTTGGAGTAAATTTGGCATTTTCGCTGATGTAATTGTCCACTAAATAGTCGCAAAACTCTTAAAGTTTCGAATGTTTTGGCATGATTGGAATTAAATCGAATGCGAATGCGTCACCCACTTCATCACAATCAATAAACTGAAGTCCAAAACAATATCTTAACATTTTGCCAACTTCCGTGTGGTTTTTATAATCTTGTGACTGTCCAAGAGAGTGAATTTTTCGATACCATGCCTGTGAAAGATGGAATCGGCATCCACTTACTCTAGCTTCCTCCCACGTATCCATAATAGCATTGTGGATTGCAGTTTCAAAATCAATCGCGACACTTTTAGGATAAAATTCTAAGTCACTTTCACTGCACTTCTGACACAACATATTCAAACATGTTTGATATGTGGATTGCTTTTTATCCGGAAGCAAACAAAATACCAATGGAACGTAATGTCCATTCTTGTATCCATGAATTGTAAAGAGTTGTGTAAAAAATTTCGGACAAAAATCAAATGTGCCGTCCATATACACAGTTTCAGTACAACGTAAAAAGTAAAGATTGCCATAAGGAGCAAAAATGATGATACCTTGGTCTGCATTATTTGTCAAGACAAATGATTCATCTTTATCTGTCATAGGTGCCAAAGTGTTTACTGCTTCGAAAACGTCTTTTTGCGTTTTGGGTAGATTTGGTGTTAACTTCCTCCTGCACATCCATATATTATGCCTTACAAGTTCCATATCGTAAGTCGTTATGTTACTGCTTATGCCAGGGTTAGACCGAAGTTCTGTGTGCACTAATTTGGCAGGTTTTTCGTGTACATTTTCTAGAGCTTTCCTTTCACACTGTTGTTGACAATCTGCCTGTGCAGGTTTATGTCTTCTTTGTGATTGTGAGATAATTCGGAGTCCAAGATCTCATTTCCAGCCGACGTGTAGATATTTGCGGGATATTTCGATGTTTTATTTGTACACCTCCAACGCACAGTTCCGTTTTTCAGCACGTTTGCGATGCAAAACTTGTAGTTATTCACCACCAACAGTTTTTTGCCTTTTTCACTTTGCATGAATGCAACTTCCATATCGCCGGTATGAATGTGCGCTAGAAACTTTAGTAAAACTGTTTAATTTGACTTGCGTTTCAGAATTTATAAACTCATTTCAGCAGGTAACCACCCTCTTTAACAAATTATTTAGGACATTATGGACAAGTGCCCAATAATATTTTACATTTTTCAAATAAGTCCCACCCATCTTAATTGTGTTTCGTGATCTATTGAGTCCACAGGCACAAAATGTTTGCGTTTAAATTACCTACTTTTCTAAGTAGTATCAGGTAGCAGGATCTGATAAGGATTCGTTATCGATAACTATCAGCGGGAGGTTCATAATTCACCGTCCGCATCCTTCTGGTCCAACTCAATGGCAGATTAAAGAGCGATAAAGTTGTTGGCCCAACTATAATGCGCCCATAACTATAGCCTAATCCTGCATTTTAAGTTTTTGTTCGTCAAATGCAACCGTAAATAATGTAACTAACAAGAAAGGTAAGAGAAACGAAAATAATAAGAAGTAGACTATTCAGTAATATATTAACAGTTCCGGTATTTTAATGAAATATTTTTTTTTAAATTGGACTGGTGCTGCACAACAATAGCCCCATCTAAATTTCACACAGAATTTTTAACAGAACATTCGTAAATTAGTAAAGGGTTTGGCCTACATTTTTCCTAGTTAGTGTAAATATTCTAGAATTCATGCTTCAAACCAAATTATTTAATTATCTTGGTTACAAATTAGCCCAAGCCGCTTTTAATGACTTTTTGACTTCATTTATGGTGGCATACTGTCGGTTATCCGCATATACTCGCCGAACTAAGATACCCCAAAGGTTTTCAATTGGGTTCATGTCAGGTGAACAAGAGGGCCACTCTAGCAATTCCACATTTTGCTTGGGAAACCAAGTCATCAACTCTCTACTGACATGAATCCTTGCATTACCTTGTTGGAAAATGAAATTTCATTCGTAATTGTTATTTAAAAAAGACATTAAATGGGTCTCAAGAACTTGAATGTACTCTCTGCTGTTCGTTCGTGTTGATTGGGTAAGCCAATGTTAAAACGCCTACTTTTGTAAAGGCATCCTATACCATTAACGAACCACCTCCAAAGCTTCGAAACAAGCTGATTGAACGTATGTGCTTTGTTTCACTTGATTTATCAAATAACTCTGACGATCGTTTCGACCAGACGGTCATTGTCAAAGAGATAACAGCGTTATACTCTCTTTGACAAGTCGAAACGATCGTCAGAGTTATCTGATAAATCTAGTGAGACAAAGCACATACGTTCAATCAGCTTGTTTCCAAGCTACCTAATTGATTCAGGATGTTTTGCAATGAATGCACCTTTGAATTCATTCAACAGATGTTTAAAAGAACCCGTGGACCTATTGCGGAGGTTGTACCATATTTTCCGCGTTTCGTCACATTGGAAATAATTGGGTTATACTGTTAAAATACAGAAAACATCCAAAATGACGTAACGAATTACTAAACACTCTATAAACAAGGCGTAGGCGGAACCAGATAAACATAAAACAAAATCCTCTACGTCGTACTGTATCAAAATGGAGATGGCGTAGGCAGCAGCAGAAGTGCCTAACTGTTTGCCCAAGCATTAGTTCAATCGGCGGCAATCGAAAACCATTACGGAGTATAGCAGACGTAAAAAGGAAGCGCCGTTTTTCCCAGGCATTTCCATCATTTGTTACAATAGATAGCAATCTGCACAATCAATCAACAACAACGGGAAACCGAAGAAAGTCCGTTCGACGTATCGAGGCCAAAAATAACAGATTAAGAACCGCAACTTACATATTTTATCCTATTGAAATTGCCGCTTATGGTAACGAGACCGGCTATAGCGTTTTCACGTAGGATAGACTGGATGTTTCCATGTATTTGTGCGCTTATCCTTAAATGGCGGACGTGTTCATGCGAAATGACCGCATTTGGTGTTTTATTATTATAATTTGCCGCTTGATGCCGCGCTGTCAGCTTCGCAGAAATTCATCTATGGCACTGGTTTGATACGTGCAGAATCTGAATCATATGTTGCATTCCAACTAGCATCAATTGTATGCAACCGGTGGAGATATGGAACAGATTAAAAAACTATAGTATATTTTAACTTATTATGCATAGTGTCGATAAAGTAACCAATAAAACTCAAAATAAGGGCTATTTGGAAAAATCCTGAAAAATGCTTGTTAAAGTATCAAGCAATGATCTACGAGACTGACTTATGCAGAGGGTTTTACAGCTTGATGGTCGGCCGTCGTAAACTATTGTATTGTAAATGAGCATTTTTACAACCTTATGGTAGGCCTAAACTATTGGGATTAGTGGCACGCTTCAAAGTTCCTAAATGGGCCGTATTCAAAAAAAATCTTGTTGTCTAAAATTTTAACTTTTTCACTATAAATTTTTGAAATTTGTTAGTTGTGATAATTTAGCAATCAATAAAACATAGAAGCTTTTATGCTATGTATGATGCTAACTGGCGCGACCCGCGATTTATCTTTATGTGATACTTTATTGGGTTTAAATTTTCCGATGTATAAAATAAGAGCCTTTGCATGTCATAACAAATTTATACAAATTTAATATAAAAACATACAAATTAGTAAGTAGAAAATTATTTAGATTTGTTAGAAAAATAGTGCACAATAAAATTTATACACGGTATCGATTATGTTCATTACAGCTTGTTAATAAGCACATTGCAAGTCACAAACTAAAAAAATTACTCACTATCACTTTCTCTGCTAAAATCACGATTAACTTCTATTATTCATTCTTATACATGATTCACTCTGTACCGATTTTTAATGTCCAGTACATGCCGCACTGAATTTCTCCATGCATCGACACTTGTTATTTCAGCTTCGTGTCTAATCTTTAGCAGCATTTCATTGCTAAATTTTCCACCTGTGTTCCCTCGTCGAATTCTTTGTTTCAACTGCCCCCCCCCATATCATTTCAATGGGGTTGAAAATGCAATGATATGAGGGTAATCGTAGAATGGTGTGTCCACATTCAGAAGCGAAAACGTCAATTTTAAATTTTTCGAAAAATTTTTTTGTGCCAAGCACTTCCAACAACGGTTTTTTTGTGTAGTCTTCTTCGAAATAAAAATCTTTTCTTAAAAACTCTTGAATGGTTGCCTTATTAGTTGCTGTATTTGGAATTTTATCCAGTTGCTCCGAATGGTAACTAGCGTTGTCCATTACGCTGTTTGGTGGCAATTTGGGCAATAAAATGTTTTTGAACCAATTTTCAAACACATCCGCATTCATATCAGAATAATAATCGGTTTAAAATCAGCAATAATCTGTTTGACCAGTTGCCCTACGAAATGTATTTGTCACAAACGCCTCTTAATAAGTGGCTAAATGTAAGCATATATGTAGGTATGACAGAATAAGTAAAATATACGCTTATATGCTGTAAAACTTTACAATATAAGTAAACACATATGCTTTCAATACCGTTTATAGTAGGAGTAGAATAGTTCCGATTTCTTCTTATTTCCAAAAAAAATATACAGGTAGAAATTACGTTTATGACCCTCCGGATTAGAAGAAAGTTTTAACCTGTGAAGAAACAGGGCAGAGGAGGATTGCACACCGCGATCAAAAATTAGAAAGTATGGGCTGCCGAGTGAAATTGGAATTGGAATTAAATTAGGAAAAAATACGATTTAGTCATACATTAAAAGCCATTAGATGAGAAATATTTGTAGTTCAAATAATAATACCAAATAATGCTAATTGATTTTTGTGTACGGAAAAAAATTCTAAAAAAGCCTAAACACAATTTTTGGATATGGTCCGCTCAGTTGCAAAACAGTGGAACGTGCCGAACCCATCTGTTATTTACGACAGCTTCAGGTAATACTTGTTAATCATTGTGAGCGGTAATCGGCTATTCGTATAATGAGTCTCATAGATTGTTGCTTGCAACTATACTAATAAAATTTTTTCAGACGACGCTAAAACGCCACCAATTTTGTGAATTTCGTATTTGTTATTTAATTTTTTATCTATTTGCAAGGAAAAGTCATACTTTTCACTAATGAATAAGAAAAATATATATTTTAAACAAAGAAGGATTTGGTAAGGGACCGATTTAAGTTAACTATCGCTGGTGATGCGACAGAATAGTAATAAACAAAGCAAGTTTACAAGCACACAGAAAGCCGTGACCTGATATAGTAACTATGTGATTTTCTTTATTTTGTTAAGTAAATTACAAGCGATGACAAAGTTATGACACGTGTGTACCTGTATAGCTACATATTGCCCTGAAGCTCATATACCGACCAGCAGCAAAAAAAGATGATTCTTAATGACTAATGATTATACCGCCATACCAATAGTTGCCCATTATTAGTCACAAAATACAGTAATTCTAAACATTGCCCAAAGGCTACTGGCTTAAGTAAGCTGTAATATAGTGGGTTGCAAGCAGTGAGAAATGTCAATTCTTATGACATCATTTTCAATTGCTCACAAGTTTACCACTTTATGGAAAAACTTGATTTAGAACTTCTATAACGTAGTTACTGAGAAAGAGATGTTCCCACGTTCCCCATGCATCCAACTGTATTATTACACTAAATGTGTGGCAAGTCTAAATTTATTTTTCTGATTTACCTCTGCATTACCGTGTAATGATTTAATAACAGTGTTCTTAGGAAAGCAAGCAGTTATTTCCGCTAAAAAATCATTCGTTTTAATTTGTAGGCAAACAAATCTGTAATGGACTCCGTTACGCGATTATAAGCGGTTGTCCTGAATTTATAACGTAGCTTTCATAGTTTGTATGTCTTGTCTATTTCAACATTAATGAAATATCGAGTGCATCGTATTCACAAATTAAAGGTATGGTTTCTTCACGCAGTGTTTACCCACGTGTATTTGAAATAGTTGTTTTCGTTTTCTGTGTTGGAAAGTTCTATGTCACTTTTTCCTGGTTTTACAGTTTTAAGTGTTAAGCTTAACGCTAACGCAGTGTAAACTAAGTGAAATTTAGAGAAATTAAAAGCCCTGCACTATATGAGAATAAAGATGACAGAAATAGTTCATTACGCAAATAGAATTCGTAAGATTCATTTGTCGTATGACGCTCTTTTTAGAGAAATTTCAAATTTTAGCAATGAAAATTGCAGCAGCAGCTTATAAACAGGCTTAGGAATAATTCAAAATTTGCAATTCAGTTGGATGAAACAACAGGTGTTACTAACTTGGCACAACTATTGACTTACGTAAGATATGCTTATGAAGGAAGTAAAGCACGGAGAATTATTGTTCTGTCGTCCTCTGGCAGCACACATAAGAGAAGACATTTATCTTCCAGTTAATAAATTTTCCAACAATTAATTAGGGTTAGGAATAGAATAACTACTTCGGTGACTGCTCAAACTATGCCGTGACAATACTGGGTGAGAAAATTGGAAAGTTAAACCTAATGGCAACAAATTTATACATTGCAGTTGAAACATGAAATTAGTATGCTTCTGACTTGACACAAATCCGATTTTTTTTTCGTAACTACTTATGGCTGTCTTTGTTACTATTAATAATGTCACTTCAAAGGAAAAATTGTAACATATTTAATTTTTAAAACTTATCATTAATCATTCAAGTTATCCGAAGTTTTCCTTCAAATTTTGATGACGAAAAGATGAAAGATTTCTACATTTAGTTCTTGGTCCTCTGTTGTTTTTGATGTACGTACACAATTTAAAATTAGCTGGTCTTGTAGAAAAACATTTTATGTAAGCTGACGATACTGTTCTTGTTTATACTCTGGCACTAACCACAAAGAACTAGAAAATCTAACTAACACAGATCTAGAAAAATATTTGACATGGTTACATTGTAATAAGTTAAATAATACTATGTCCCTTTCTCTATTTTTTCTAAATTTTTGAATTCGTCCGGAAAACATATTGGAAATGCTTTGATTTTTTAATCTCAAAATTTGTGGTTTTTTTTGGCTGCATACAAGGTATAGTTTTACCAAGTTTTATTAAAATTGGATAATAGGAAAATAGGAAACGAGATCGAGTCGATTTTCACATTTCTCTCGGATATTCTAAGGTTAAAAAGCAACCAGACAGAAGTTGTTGGTTTTTTTTTATCTACAAAGATATTGGATATTTTTACTTGTGACGTCAACTTTTGCCGAAAATCGCAAGAATTGTCGCCTTCACAGCCCTCCAAATTAACCCCCGCACTCCTTCTCACGCATTTTTGGTTTTTTATTTATTATATGCTTCTTTATCATTTCTACTTTTAGATGTTTGTAAAAACCCTCTTTTCTCTCTAAATGCGATTTGGTTGGACTATACACAACATGTAGACATCAGCAAAATTTCGAAGACCTGTTCAAAGGTTACATCATTTCTTGGGACTAATTCATAAAGTTATACCGGACATTGCATGATTGCTTGAGGCGTACTTCGGTAACATTACTGGACAATGCTGGAGCCAATATTTGCCATTGTCGAGCGCCACGGTAGTTAGAAATCGACTGCATTAGCGGAAATTTATACTTAAGATTGAAGGACCACTGTCCAGCATGCATTACTGAAAAAATCCAGGTCGTACTTAATGTCGGAGACTTGTGGACCGTTTCAGTCCTTCAACTCTTATCGAGTGAATTTGAACAATCCTTGTCAAAATGACAAAATCGTTCTTGAGATAATTCTAAATAAAATGCTATTTATTTTGCTAGTGTACATATAAGAWGGCCTCTGATCTACGTAGAACAGAGTATTAAACCTTTATAATATGGTGGTAAACATACTATTAGATACTTGTAATTAGGTTTAGTGTTTCTATTGAACCCCATAATAGCTAATATAAAAATTTGTTATCGTATTTGCTGCTTACCAAAGTTTACAAGATAAATTCCGTACAAACAATGATATATGAACTAAGAAAACTTTGTGAAAGAGGCGTGGGTATAGAGAAATGGCAGAAGGAACCATATTTCTCTAAAATTTCATTTCAGCCTGGTCGTAAATATTCCCCAATCGTCCAGTCGCACCCACACTGACCATCCTCGATGACCCATCCGTAACTCACAATAATCGTTCATTAAAAACGAGGCTTGGGTAAAAATGCCAACACGCCCACTCCAGAAAGTCAATTAATGGGAAAAAAGTTCGTTTCAATGGCGCTCACGTCAACTCCAATATCACCTATTGGTTCGTATCAATAGCAAGTGCACGACGTGTGTTATGCAAGCTGTGAGTCATGTCAGCATCAAAGCAAGATCAATCTGGCCGCCTTGGTGTTTTTACACCTACACATCGTTCGCCAGAAGCGGAGGCCACCGGTGATTGTCGCTCTTACGCAAAAGAGGAATATGAGGAGACCCATTCATGAATATTGGACTAGGCGCCGGGGAAGCCAGCAGTTCCAACACCGGTAGCGCGGTTTCGAAATCACTTCGATGGACATCGGATCAGAGCCAAACGAGATTTTTCACGAACGGTGACGACTACTGCGATGGAGTGTTGTGGTCTGATTTGTTTCGTTTGACATTTAAATAATAGTCGAAGACCTCAAGGCAAAGATTTAAGCCAAGTCGATAGATTATTCGTGTTGTTAAATTATTTCGTATGTGTTGACTGTTCAGGCGCCGAAAAGAGTAAAAGGTTGCTGGTCGCCAAATGACGTTGATATTATATGGTCAACGAAAGCAGTCGAGTTAGAAACGCATAATAACCTCCATATATTTAATAATCAGTTCTAATACAAATATATTCTATACATATCATCTTCACGGGTAACATGTTCGTTTTTCCAACTGACGCTTGATATGATGATTTGATTTTCGTTTGGTTGATGCGGAAAGGGTGTGGAAATTGTTAAATCAGTTGCGCTCGGGAACTCCTGGGGTGGATGGTCTGTCTTTGAATATGATTAAGCTTTGTTGTCCGCATTTATTTCAGTTTATGGTTCACATAATTAACTCGTACATATTGTCATGTTATTATCCGAAGGCTTGGAAGGAGGCTGCTATTAGGCCAATCCCAAAGGTCGCTGCACCGCAAGAAATTAAGGACTATAGACCAGTTAGCTTGCTGCCCTGCTTATCTAAGGTTTTTGAAAAAAAATTTAGATGATCAAATACGTGAATACCTGGATAGGTATAATATATTGCCTGTTACGCAGTCTGGATTTCGTCCAAATTTTAGCTGCACTACAGCACTATTGAAGGTTACAGATGACATTTTACGTGCCCGTGATAATCGTCATTGCGCCGTGTTGGTGCTTTTAGATTACAGTAAAGCGTTTGATACAATCAATTATTCTGTTCTAGAGGCTATTCTTCGGTATATTGGTTTCCATCGTTGCGCAGTTGGTCTTTTGTCGTCATTTGTAACCGAGAGGTTTGCTGTGGTAAAGTTAGATACTTCTTCATCAAATAAAGCGCCTTTGACTAGTGGTGTATCTCAGCGATCTATTCTTGGTCCCATTCTTTTTTCGAATTACGTCAGCAATCTATTGAGTACTGTTCGTAGTGTTCACTATCACATGTACGCTGATGATACGCAAATCTACTACATCTTTCCTCCTTCTGAGTGCGATTTAGCGGTGAAGAATATAAATGATGACTTGGAGAGGATTGCGGAGGCGTCCAGATCGCATGCATTAAAAATAAATCCGGGCAAATCTGCTGCTATTCTGTTTGGTGGTTGAAATGTATAAGGTGCGGTTTCAGGGGAGCTTGCGCTGCACATTGACGGCTGTGCCATACCTTTAGTGGAAAATACTAAGAGTCTGGGGTTGACGTTGGATAATACTTTCCGTTACAGAACACTTATAAACAACTGCATAAAAAAGGCGTTTATTAACCTAAAGCAATTGTTTTCGCATAGAACATACTTGGATGTACGCGTTAAGAAATTGTTAAGTGACACAATGGTATTGTCTCACTTCAATTATTGCAGTGAGGTATTTTTTTCATGTCTTGATGTAGCCACTAAGGCAAAAATACAGAGAATACAGAATGCGTGCCTCAGGTTAGTTTATGGGATCGGGAGACGTCAACATATATCGCATAAGCTAGTGGATGCTGGCTGGTTGAACATGGATAAGAGATTTTTGCGGCAAGTGTCTTGCTTGTATCATAAGGTAGTTTACCTTTGGACTCCACCCTACCTTTATAATAAAATAACTTTTCGTAGTGACGTTCATAACATTAACGTCAGGTTCAGGGGTAAGCTAAGTCCCCCATTTCATAACTCATCGTTGTTTGAGAGATCGTTTTCAGTGCAGATTTGTAAAGTTTACAATTCTCTTCCTAATAACTTGAACCTGAGAAATTTAAAAGACATCTGCGGGAGTTTTTCAATGATTAATTTTGGTGCCGTGGGGGGGGGGGTGTCTCTGGCATCTATTCATCTGATAAATAATTGTTTTGGGTAATTGTTCTGGGAATTGGGGTACAAATTCGCTCTTGATTAATGTAGTTATTAATTTTCTATGCTTATTATGTAGTCATATTCAACTAGATTATTCTGATTATTATTTCGAGGTGGTTGAGTAGAAGAGCACGGGACACAGCTTTGTGTCCATCTGAACTTCGCCCTTTGTTTTCTTTTTTTTTGTATAGTAAAAGCAATAAAGGATATATTATTATTATTATTATTATATCTTCCCAACTTCCTCCTTAATAAATTCAATTGTAACACTACTAAGTTTCGAATAATTGTTGTTCCCTCGCAAGCGGGGTTCAGCTCTATCCATTGTAACGTAAAATTTCTCTTTTTTGGATTCAGAATGTAGTCTAAATAAAGCGATCGCTGGTCCGGTTGGAATATTATTTTATTTTACCGTGCAACTACTCGTACAGCTTGATATAATAACGGTTATCTATTTATGTGAACTTGTGTAAGAACAAACGCGTTTTCTCTGTCAAAGCTTTGAACGAGTTAACATTTGATTCACAGTATTACCAAAGTATGCAACAAAGTATAAACAAAAAGAACAGGTAAGTACTGACTGAAATGATGTTGCTATTATTAGCTGTTTTCCTGTCCTGATGCTGCACTTCGCAATATGACCGGGTAAACGGGGCTGCTGCTACGGTCTCAGACCAATTTTAATCTTCCAGATGATAAGTGCTGGTTCTAGCTCTAGGCCTCCACCAAAAGACCCTATTACATTTTAGACGTAAGTTACACGGTAATAATTATTTCATACAAGGTTACATCACTTATAGAAGGTCTTTCTCCGGTAATACAAACAATTTGCAAGAAATTGTTATTTGTTAAATTATGACGTAACTTGCAGATACTCTGATTACTATGATTTGGATTATTCCAGTAACGCCCTAATCAATGCGTGCTCTGTCTTTCGATGTCAGTCACAGAATGGTGGTTTTTGTGGAAAACAGGGCCAAAAAGAGGTACTACTGGAAACCTCAAGTAGACAACCCAGGTTGCTCATACAAGTAGTTAATTTTTTCAACCTAATATAAAGTAATAATAACATTTTAGTTCTTAGGAAAGACCAATGGCGTCAGTTAGTGTGCTAACAATGTATGCATGTATTATATTTGTTTCCTTTTATTTGTAATTTATGTAAAATGATAAAATAAACGTTACTTATACCATCTTGTCAATAATATACTTTTTGCAACAGATTTTCTTTTCAAAACAACTGTTTTTGTGTATGTGTCCAAAAAAAATAATTTGCATATAAAACTGGTTAAATTTCTTCCCTTTGATATACAGGGTTTTCCACACCAAGATTTCATTATAGAAGAATATCGGGAACCAACTGAGCAACTTTCTGAAAATTTGTAGGTTACAGTTTCATGCCGGGCTCATTTCAATTTAAATATTTTTAGGTTTCAGGCCACTTCCGGGTACACCAAAGGTTGATAGCAACTCTGTTAATTTAAATGGAACACCCTGTACATTTTGACACTTTTAGAATCCTGGCTGAATTTCATTTTCATGGCATGTGGTCTCAGGCCTACTGTTTTGTGATTATTTGAAGTTTTTTTAAAATGTTGGCATTTGCGGCGTGCTTGAAAAAATTAATATCTTCACAGCAAAACGCCCTAGAGAGATCCGGTTTGAAAAGTTCAATTCTCCATGAAATTTTCTACTTTACTAACTTAAACATCTTACATTTTTGCAAAATTTTACCAATTCTGGAAAAATCAATTTAAAGAATTTCTATGCTCGAGAACCTGATTTTTTTTATAGAACGACATATATATTCTTACTCCAGTGATCTTCCCTTTTAATTAAAGTATGTTGGAGTCTATGCTTAAAGGTTTAGTTGGTAGCTGTTTTTATGATAGAGTGACAGCAGAGATAGTCCTTTTTAGTCCGATAGTAATCCTCACGCAGTCAGACAACTAAAATTTCAAGATTCTTGCAGTTTGAATGCATTTTGTGCAAATATAATACTTTCAATACATTTTTACGACGAAAATCTGGACTGCGCAAAATAAATTTTTATTTTAAGAAACGTTATAAATGCGAGCTTCCGTTGTCTTCCTGCAGTTGAAGCCAACAATGCATGGTGAACCAGCACATGCCAATCGAGCTGTTGTTGAAGTCGTGGAAGAAATGTTTGGTAATCGATAGATTGCACAAATGGTCCAGATATGTTTCCCCAACGATCTCCTGATTTACCACCCCCTGATTATTTTATTTAGAATTATGTAAAAGATCAAGTGTACAGAACTTTAATGACCACTAAAAACAACGACTTAATGGACAGAGTACGAGGGGCATTTAATGATTTGGATATTAAAAAGAAGTGAATGCTTAAACATCCATTTTGAGGTTTGTTACTGTATCTTTTTCAATGTAAAAGATTATGAAAAATATATCCAAATCTTAAAATGGACATTCAGAAATAACGTGAGCGGTTTTCCTCCAGAATTTTTTGAAGCTTGTTGGTATCTTTTTTTCAGTGTTTAAAACTGAAAAATATACAAAAGTTTTGAAACTGGTAGCCCGAAATACTGTTAGGCAGGGGGTACTCATCAAGAATTTTTTAAATATAAGCACACTTAAAAAGACATTTTGAGGTTTGTTACTGTCCTTTTTCAAATGCAGAAGACTATGAGATACGTACTAAGACCTTAAAATTGGTAGTCACAAATAATGCTGGACGTGTTGTCCAATGCAATGAGGGGTCAAGGATTCCTCCCTCGAAGGTTTTTCTTAATATGGATACTTAAAAACGCAGTGTTTGTCGCTGACTTTTTTCACTATAAATGATTGAGAAGAAGATAATAAATGGATAATAAGGATTCTTATAATTGCTCATTGCGGATTGTTACTGCCTTTTTTAACGTAAAAAATGGTGCGTTCCTCAGTGGAATTGGAAGGTCAGAGCGGTTTCATGATTTTTTTTTAATAATCATGCAAATGCATTTCAAGCTTGTTAGCTTCTTTTTATTTCAATATAAAGGCCGTGCTTAGTAATGTATTTTGAGATTGTTGGTGCCTTTTATATCAAAAGCTTGCAAAACAGACACTAAAGTCTTAAAGTAGTAGTCAGAAATAATATTATGCCCAAGAAGAACAGGGGGTCAAGAACTTATTTGAAATAAGTATGATAAGAGTGCATTTTTTTACTTTTGAGCCGTGTTAATGTTTTCTTCTTTAACATGAAAGACTGAAACAAGCATTAAAGTTTTAAAATTGGCAAACACAAAGTTAGGCTTACCTATACTATAGTAATATTCTGTTGCAAAAATATTATCTAGAACGCGAAATGATACTTTTGCGTTAAAGAATGGAAATATCCATTTGAGAACGCGAAAGCATTTCGCGTTCGAGATACAAACAATATTTTTTCGACAAATACGAGGCATGTTTTTTAAGTAAGTACCGTTTTGGAATTAAAAAAAGACGTGCAAAGATATCGCAATAATTTTATCTTACATGAAAGCCTGTACCTTAATCTACTTTTCTACATAATTTCCGTGAATATTGAGGCACTTGTCATAACGTGGCACCAGTTTTTGAATACCCTCCTCATAAAATTCTGCCGCCTGACTTGTTAACCACTGTATCACAAATGTTTCGACTTCGTTATCGTCTTGAAGACGCTGACCACCCAGGTGTTTCTTCAAGTGCAGGAACAAATGGTAGTCGCTGGGCGCCAGATCAGGGCTGTATGGAGGATGATCAGAGTTTCCCATTTAAAAGATTTGATGAGATCTTTGGTCCGATTAGCCACATGTGGACGGGCATTGTCATGCAGCAAAACGATACCCTTACTCAACTTGCCACGTCTTTTGTTCTGGATTGCACGACGCAGATTGTTCAATGTCTTACAATAAGACGCTGCATTGATTGTCTCATCAGAAACTCCACTAGCAATACTCCTTTTCTGTCCCAAAAAACTGTGCACATGATGTTCCGGGCAGAAATTGATTGCTTAAACTTCACTTTTTTGGGTGATGATGAATGTCGCCATTCCATGGATTGTTGTTTCGATTCTGGTGTGACGTAGGCCACCCATGTTTCGTCACCAGTAACAATTTGGTCTAAAAAATCTTCACCTTCATTGTGGTACCGCTCAAGGAAAGTCAATGCACTGCCTAAACGTTGGGTTTTGTGCAAATCCGTCAACATTTTCGGAACCCAACGTGAACACAATTTCCGGTAATTCAAGTTCTCGATCACAATGCGATACAAAACACCGAGAATATTGAGGAAAGCAGTCGCACAATGATGAAATTGTAAAGCGTCTGTTTTCTCTCACCTTTTCGTTCACTTTCTGCACCAAATCTTCATTAACAACCGAAGGACGCCCACTCCGTTCTTCATCATGCACATTTGTGCGGCCATCTGTAAATGCTCTCACCCATTTCCTTACCATTCCATCACTCATAATGTTTTGTCTGTAAACTTCATAGATCTCACGATGAATATCGATCGGTTTTACGCCTTTAGCACTAAGAAATCGTATAACAGCCCGTACTTCACAATCGGCGGAACTCTCGATTGTCGGAGGCATCTTAAACACTCAGTAAACAACGTATACAATGAAGAATCAAACTGTAATGGCGTCAGTGCGCAGGTAACCAGCGCGCATGCGCGGAACGCCGACCGTAGCGCTGCGGCGGCGGTGTCGCAAAACGGTACTTACTTAAAAAAAACACTTTGGCGTTCTAGAACACAAAAGTATTTCGCAGCTAGGTGACAAAAAAGGTTCCCTTTGTCAACAGAAAATTTAATGAATGTCAGCTTTTGATGACAGTTTTCGAAAAAAAAAGTTACTAAAGTACGTACTTTCATGTTTTGTCGCACGGTTATTATTAAGTTTTGTATTTTTTTTTATGTAATGACGATGATATAAAACAAAACCTAATTATAAGAGGTGAATAAATGAAACCAATTATGAAAGTGTATTTAAATCTACATTTAATACACCAAATTAAAGAGACAATTGTCAAAGAGATTTGCAATTGGGTATTATCACTTTTTTTGAAAATTACGTAAAATGAATCTTGAAGTACATATATATCATATGCCATGTTAGAAAAAACAAAAAAATATTTGTAGGTAGAGAATTTCAGGTCTGAAATTTGAATCTTAGGAGTCACCGCCAAAACGCTTCTATCCAAGGTTATTCCACTTGTGACGTCAAGTGTCATGTAAACATTACCGAGGAGCGTGCTGTTCAATGGTGTAGTATCAGTCTTGTATTGGAAAAGCTTTTGTGTGGTGTTTATTGAAAAGACGGTGTAAGAGGTCGCACCAAAAAGTGATTTGTATAGTTTTACAAGCATCTATTATGTATGGAAAACAAAACAAGTGTTGTTTTGTACATGGTTATAAGGGTACTTCAGTCAGTACAGCTAACAAATTTTTTGTAACCGTTCCTCGAGATTATCAACGTATGAAAAAATTGTTTAAGGCCCCTAGACGTGATATGCCGAAATCGCAAAGTTTGTTTTTTTTGTTGTGAAGATCATCTTAATTCTTACTGTAAATTTTATTATTCTTTTTGGGGTTATAAGTGTTTACCATTCAGTTTCCATTTGGTTATAGCTTGCAGAGGATATGAAAAATTATATGCGTTTTAAGTTGATAGAGGAAAGTGTTATAATAAAGAACGACGTTGTTCCTCATATATTCGACTGTTAGCCAGACCGGAAACGAGCCGCTAGAGCCCTGAAAATAAATGGCAATTTATATTTATTCTGACCTCTAAAATAAATGTCAAGTTTAGGGTACATTTTTATTCTTACATTTTTATGTTTACAAATAGTATGTTTCCAACAACCCACTGTGATCAAATTATCAATGCTAAGTTAATTTGATAAAACGTTTACTTATGCTGTTGCTTTTACGTTCCTCATATCCTCATAACACATAAGTACTTTTTTACTTTTTCTTGGCGCATGTCAATTTGCTTGTCATAAAATGAACGCAAACAACAAACTGATAAATTGACGGACTGAGGCTGACGCGTGACGCGCCGACCCCAGATGTAAACAAGCGGCCATTTACAAGACACCTGACGTCACGGCCAATATGTTTGCGTTTTGGCGGTCCCTTTAAATATTCACATATGTAATATTAAAAATACACCTTACGATCAATTTTTTCGAATTTATAAGCTGTCACAGCTATTTTGTGGATTAGATGCTACCTATTAATATGCAATTTAATAAAACATAAATATATGGCAAATACCCAATTGGACTAGGCTTAAAACTACATTACCTCCGAGTCCTTAAATTAATTTAAAAAATATGGGAAGAGGAGGGGGCGATCGCCTCCACCGTGGCCATATAAAGTTCTTTCATGATATTTGGCTCATGAACCGCTACAAATACCATACTAAAAGTTCAATTTCTCACGGATTTACGAATTCTAAATAAGACGCTATTTTTCGGTAGTTCCTATCATACCTTGGTACGATACTGCTATTATCAATTAGGACACCTCTGAAACTCACGTTGTACCTCAATCTAAAGGAATTTTATCGACATTACGTGCGAACGTAAAACGAAGGCCTCACATATGAATACTGAATGAGATGGTGCAAATTCCGGGAAGTGTATCTCGTGATATCTGGCACGACAAAATAGCACCGCTTATAGCAATCTCGTCAATTTGCATTTTCTCTTATGCACACTTAGCATTATCATGTTTATGTGAGCATATTGTGTGAATCGCTGGCAGTTCTTCACTTGACTCTATAACATCGAATAACGATTATTAAATGTTAACCAATAGGTAGCATCATGTGTAAATTCGTATATTTCTCTTTTGTAGTGTATATGTTGAGAATTGTAAAAAGTATGAAAATAGATGCCATTAAGTGTTGCTAAATCGACAAACTCTTCTAATTAGCTTTATGGCCATGCTACATTTAGCGCTTCGTCCTGGAAAATAATATGTCCGTCCATGAAATATTTCGACCGGATATTTAAATTTTACAGCTTCGACTACAAAACGCAGACACCTTTTATTGCCTATTAAATTTTTTATATTAGACGTGCAACAATTGGTATCAGATTTGATGTCACGATAAATTTTGTACCTGAAATTTCCTGTTTATGTTGTATCTGACTTTTTGCAGCGTGGGTTAGCTCTGACGTTTTTGTTCCCTTTTATGCTACTTAAATTTTCCACCAACGACCTTATCTGTACTTTTTTAGATTTATTTGCATTATAGCCTTTTTTAATAAAATTAGTTTATCAAAAAGGTACACACAAATATTTCAAGTCAGTTAGATATTTGTAGACACACTTTAACGAAAATAGAACACATATTTTTCTTATAGTATTTATTTGTAGGTTCTGGCTCCTTATTTTTATAAATTAAAGACACTTTCTTTAATAATATGACGTTTCGACCTATAATTTAGGTCTTTGTCGAATATTTTATTTAGTAGATTGACAAATTAKTATGACATTTACAATTTTGATATTAATATAAAATGTACCTTCAAGTTTATTCCTTTGTTATCATTGTGTATGGTAAATGTGATGGTGAGAGGGTGTGTTTAAATGACGGTGTAGTAGGTATTACTTAGTCCTTGTATGTCAGTCCTGTCGTTTACACATGTGTTTAGATTTTTTTGAATATGTATCATTTCTAAAAATTGTCTTTTTTGTTTATGTTGTTCCGTAGTAATAATTTTGGTATTATCAAAGTCAAAAGTGTGGTCAGTTTGTTCTTGATGTTTTTTTAAAGCTGTGTAGTTGTTATTATTTTTATGTTGTTGTAGTCTGTTTTTTAAGTATTGTCCTGTCTGTCCTATATATTGTTTGTTACATTCTTTACATTTTATACTGTATATTGTGTGTGTTCTTGTTTCTTTTGGTATTTTTGTTTTTAACGGTGTGTAGAATTGTTTAATTGTGTTAACTGGTTTATATGTAATTTGGAAGTTATGTGGTTTTAGTAGGTTTTTTATTTTTTGAGTGAGTGGTGGTATATATGGTAAGGTTAAGTATGTTATGTTTGTGTTTTTGTCTTGTTTTTTGTATTGAATACTATTGTATAGTTTTTCGGTTTGTTGTTTTATTGAGTTACTTATTAATTTAGTGGGGTAGTTGTTATTTTTTAGTATTTTAGTAGTGGTATGTAAAGTTTCAATTCTAAGTTCTGGACTAGTTAATTTTATTATTCGTTGTATAGTGTTGTTTAGGACAGCTATTTTTTGTCTGTAGGGGTGGTTAGAATGGTAATTTAGTAATTTAGGAGCCAGAACCTACAAATAAATACTATAAGAAAAATTAACAAAGAAGGACTCCACAAAATAAACACCAACAACTATAGAACACATATTTCAAAAAAGAAAAGTTCCTACAAACATTTGTCGTAGAAGGCTTCGTTGCCGAGATACGGGGTGTTGAATATAATTTATTTTTTTTAGAATTTTTAGTATAACTTTTTTCATGTTTGGGGGACAATGCCTATTAATTAAAGGGCATAAAATAAGCGATAAGAAAGTTCAAAAATTTGCACAGTGACGGAGTGGGGAGGGTGCTCAACCCCTTTCTCAAGCAGAATTTCTATGCCAATGACTATTTGTAAAAAAAAACTGTTATTTTCATTATTTACATACAGTTTAACAAAAATAATGTCCCTTCTTTTTTTCAAAAATCCTATGAGTCTCAGAATTTTTTTATTATTATTTAACCGATGATTGATAATAAATAAATTACTTAATTTAGTACCAACAACAAACACTAAATAACTAACATAACATGATTGAAACGCATTAAAATGACAAAATAATTTGAATAAAAATGCAAGCATTTTGATGAATTATTTCGATTACTTAAATGAGTGGCCTACTAATACTCCTGTTTTATTGATATGTAGGGTGTCGCGAAATTACTAATTTAAGTTTATTCTTAACTTTGAAAATCATTATTTATTTTTAAAATCAAGGCTGGGAACTTTGAGAGAGAGAGAAAGATATTTTCGAGCTAACAATAGAAAAAGAATAACCTATTTTTACAAAACAGCACCACCTAAAAACTATTAAATATTTGCAGATAAATAAATGCCTGAGGTATTTCTCAAACATACTTATATACTTCATATTTTTTGCTTAAAAAATTGCTAATTGCGAGGTCTACCTTTCAGATTATATTTAGCCTACACTTTTACTGCACCATTTAGTTTGCACATAAAAAATAGTTTAAGTGAAAATGTCGATCACGAGCTTACGAATAAAACCGTTTTCAAAAACATCGGTGCAGTAATTATCGTTATGTCGGATGGGTCTTTCCTCTTTCTCCAGGATCTCAGCCGCACAAAACATATCACTACATGCCAAGTACAAGTATAATCAGAACTTTCAGAATACTTGTTTTATTTATTATTATCCACATAAAATAATATTTTCTCGGAAAGACCGCTGTTTCTTGAAAACACTGACAAAAAATTATAAGTCTGACGTTTCGATTACACCTGTAATCTTTGTTAAAGACGAAGAACCTCAAAATTTGCCTGACACAAGTTCAAACAAAATTTTGAAAGTAAATAAACAAATCACCAAGGAAGCGAGACGTCATAGAAACAACGTGCCAACCTGATAGAAAAGAACCTAACGACGAAAAAGGAACTAACTACCACTAGATATACACGAACTACTTCATAAAAGATAACTACAAAATAACCTTCCAAATGTCACCTAACTCATAATTTGCACAATCCCTATTAAAATTATTAGTATTCCTACAAATTTCTATAGCTTCTTTTATTAGCCGTTTGTGATAATATTTTTGTCTATGTAAAATTTTTGCTTTATCACAATCAATCATGTGTTTAGTCAAATATGAGTGTTCAGCTACGGAAGATTTATCTATCTGTTGCAACGTAGTAGCACGTATGTGTTCTTTCAAACGCGTTCCTACTTTTCTTTTAGTTTGACCTATGTAACACTTGCCACAAGAACAAGTAATTTTGTAAACACCTTCACTCTCTAAATGTACTTTATCTTTAGTAGAACTTAAAATTTTATCTAAATTATTATATGTACTACCAACAACTAAAATATCGTGTTTTCTAAGCATCCTCTTTAATTTTTCCGAAAGGCTTTGTACATAAAGCAAACTCAACTTCAATTTAATTTGTCCTAGCTAAGAATTTACTTGATTTGGATGAGCACTTTTATTAAAAACTGACCAAATATTCTTATTGCTATAACCATTTCTCACTAGCGCTAGCGTAAACAACTTTCGTCTGAAATCCTTTGTGCTCTAACAAATAACGTCCTTATAAGACAAAGATTACAGGTGTAATCGAAAGGTCAGACATAACTTTTTGTCAGTGTTTTCAAGAGACAGCGATCTTTCCAAGAAAATATTATCTTACATTATGGACGCTGAAAGCATTCACTCTCGTATTATCCACATAATTGCAAATTATTTTTATGTAATATCTTACCTAATTTGCAGGTAGAGTATTCCATCGCTGTTTGAAGTTATTTGATAAGTAACTTCGAAGGTATAGCACTGGAACAAACTAGGTGCAAATTATCAAGAAATTAAGGACATATTATAAAAAATCTGATAATCATGTTGTTGCTGCACGATTTAAAGCAGTTTATTATGTTATTCACGTTACATATTCGTGTTTATGAACCTACCCCCACCATTACATATGCCCATCTATTTATCATGCCTTTGTCTATGGTAATAGTTACCCTCTCCTATTCTACCTTCGCACCACAAATGTGTCCCCCTAAAACAGAAGCTTACGTGTTTCAGGATTTATCACATAACAATTACGGAATTATACGTGCGGGCTCATTTTAACTGAAACGCACGGTATAACCTAACGACCGGAATGATCAGTTGCACGTGCGATCTAAGCATCAAATTCGCCTGAAAAGCGCAACAGTTTCTTTTGATGGAATGTTCAGATCAAGATTTTAATGAACGGTTATGTCTGCATCTCGAATGCACATGCTTCCTACTTTCCAACATGCACCAGTAAAGGCGCATAATTCATAAATGTTGTAATTATTGCTTATTAATTTCATCTGTGTACGTATACAGATATGATGAACGGCGATACCCGCTGGTAAATGGACCCATTCCGTTTTCTAATGCGACTCCCAGCACACCCATCATCTCGGAAAAGTGCATGCGTGTAGGTATAGCAATGACATTTGATGAAGCAATTGATGGTGAAAAAACGTGTAATGCGAACGAGATGTTTTTGATGATACACAATCAGATATAAATGAACATATTCAGTAAAATATGAATGTAAGGTTATTTAAACACTCCTAAAAGGTTTGAACATATGAAACACAAAATTCTATCCGTAAGTTATTGCGGATATTATTTTTCTGTTAGTCTTAGTTTTTAGTGCTCAATTTATTAACGACAACATCACAGGACATAAATGAAACCAAATATGGAAAATTCAATATGTAGTGTGTTATACTCGTAAAAAAGTTAATAAATCTACTAAAAACTTTCTTTGAACCGATTGAACCAAATCAATATAAACACTGTAGAGAGGAAACCAAATCAATGCTCCGTATTCAATCTTTGAACAAACTAACGAAATATCAGAAAATTTCTACAAATATAACCAAACAACTGAAGTGCTTTAACAAAAGTATTACTGACATGTTCGTTAAACGTTAGTTTATAATCAAAAGTAACACCCAGGTCCTTATTACTACTGTTTCCTTAAAAATGAAACTGCAACAAATGTGTAAATGTTCAGAGATAGGCGATTAATAGTATAGCATTCAAGAACCCGAAGTAGATCCTCCTGCAGAGTCGATGTCACGATATACTTTCAAGTCATCAGCATAAAGTAGCTTATTGCTATGAATAACACATGTGATATCATTAATGAATAATAAAAACAACAAGGGGGCAAGATTAGAACTCTGAGGCGCACCTCATGAAGCAACAAACTCATTMGATGTATAGCTATTGCATCGTACTTTCTAATGTCTTTCGCTCAAGTAAGACTGAAACAACAGCACCAGAGGGGTAGAGAAACCAAAAACACGATGTTAATCAAAATGCCTTGCAAATATCCGTGTAAACAACAGCTACCTGTCGTCCAGAGACACAGCGAGTTGCTGAGAAAAACAAACCAAATTAGTAATAGTTGACTTCAACTGTACAAACCATGCTGAAAAGGAGAAATAGGGTGTTTAGCCGTCTCACATATATATTTCCCAACACTATAGCTTCAAAAGTTTTTGCAAAGTTACATAGAATGGAAATGGGTCTGTAGTTGTCTATATTCGTTGCAGAGCCCTCCTCAAAGCACAGTACATATGTAAGCACGTTTCCAAACACTAGAAAATACTGAAAGTTTCAATATTAAACTGAATAAGTAACGTAAACTGGTCAATTTTTACAAAGTGAAATAAGTAAAACAATGGGGATACAAATACCAGAGCACAATCTTTTAGGCTTCAGCAAGGCATTTGATAAAATTATCCATTGCACACTTGTGTCTAAGTTTCCGATTATTGGTGTGCACGGATCGCTGCTATCTTGGATGTCCTCTTACGGTAAGGGTAGAACACAAATAGTGTATATAAAAGGGCGCATTATAGTTAGGCCAAAAACTTTATCGCTCTTTAATCTGCCATTGAGTTTGGCCAGAAGGATGCGGACGGTGGATTATGAACCTCCCACTGATAGTTATCGATAACGAATCCTTATCAGATCCTGCTACCTGATACTACTTAGAAAAGTAGGTAATTTAAACGCAAACATTTTGTGCCTGTGGACCCAATAGATCACGAAACACAATTAAGATGGGTGGGACTTATTTGAAAAATATAAAATATTATTGGACACTTGTCCATAATGTCCTAAATAATTTGTTAAAGAGGGTGGTTACCTGCTGAAATGAGTTAATAAATTCTGAAACGCAAGTCAAATTAAACAGTTTTACTAAAATTTCTAGCGCACATTCATACCGGCGAAATGGGAGTTGTATTCATGCAAAGTGAAAAAGGCAAAAAACTGTTGGTGGTGAATAACTACAAGTTTTGCATCGCAAACGTGCTGAAAAACGGAACTATGCGTTGCGTTGGAGGTGTACAAATAAAACATCGAAATGTCCCGCAAAAATCTACACGTCGGCTGGAAATGAGATCTTGGACTCCGAATTGTCTCACAATCACAAAGAAGACATAAACCTGCACAGGCAGATTGTCAACAACAGTGTGAAAAGGAAAGCTCTAGAAAATGTACACGAAAAACCTTCCAAATTAGTGCACACGGAACTTCGGTCTGACCCTGGCATAAGCAGTAACATAACGACTTACGATATGGAACTTGTAAGGCATAATATATGGATGTGCAGGAGGAAATTAACTCCAAATCTACCAAAAACGCAAAAAGACGTTTTCGAAGCAGTAAACACTTTGGCACCTATGMCAGATAAAGAAGAATCTTTTGTCTTGACAAATAATGCAGACCAAGGTATCATCATTTTTGCTCCTTATAGCAATCTTTACTTTTTATGTTGTACTAAAACTGTGTATATGGACGGCACATTTGATTTTTGTCCGAAATTTTTTACACAACTCTTTWCAATTCATGGATACAAGAATGGACATTACGTTCCATTGGTATTTTGTTTGTTTCCGGATAAAAAGCAATCCACATATCAAACATGTTTGAATATGTTGTGTCAGAAGTGCAGTGAAAGTGACTTACAATTTTATCCTAAAAGTGTCGCGATTGATTTTGAAACTGCAATCCACAATGCTATTATGGATACGTGGGAGGAAGCTAGAGTAAGTGGATGCCGATTCCATCTTTCACAGCATGGTATCGAAAAATTCACTCGCTTGGACTGTCACAAGATTATAAAAACCACACGGAAGTTGGCAAAATGTTAAGATATAGTTTTGGACTTCAGTTTCTTGATTGTGATGAAGTGGGTGACGCATTCGCATTCAATTTAATTCCAATCATGCCAAAACATTCGAAACTTCAAGAGTTTTGCGACTATTTAGTGGACAATTACAGCGAAAATGCCAAATTTACTCCAAATATTTGGGCAAGTTCATCTGCCTCCTCTTGCAGAACAACCAATGCGTGTGAGTAATTTCATTCAAGATTTAATAAAAGTTTTTATTCGCCTCATCCAAATATTTTTCAATTTGTTGATAGATTGCTGAATTTTCAAAGTGAAGTTTATGTTAAAATAAACACATCCAACAAATTCCAAAAAGTTGTTAGGCGTACTGTAAAATTAAAGCAAGATTATCTTGAAGTCAAAATTAATAATCTCATAGACAGGCTGACATTTGTAAAAAAGTGTTTCATTTAAATACGCGCCAAATATGTAAATATTTTTTATACCTTATTGTACATACATATATGTTAATATTGTGTTATTACGTATAAATATAGATTCGTATTTTTGTAAATTTGTAAATATTTTTATACTTTACTGTACATACATACATACATGTTATTATTGTAACGTATAAATATAAGTTTGTATTAAAACCTGAAAATTGTTTTATTTTATTAGTTAGGTAGATTGGCCCAACTATACGATTCCGATATAAAAGGAGATAAGGCATTGCCTTAATGGGCTACATCGAGTGTGCCTCAGGGCTCGATCCTGGGTCCTTTGCTTTTTTTAATATACAGAAATGATATTCATTTCTGCTTTATGTTTTGTAATCATCTGCTCTATGCTGATTATTTTAAAATACTTGGGTTCGCCTGTAGGCACCCCCTCTTTAAATAAATAAATAAGTGAGAGCGTTTTTGCGGAAACCTAATAATTTCATATCAATGTCATGTTACATTAAAAAGAATGTTGTTCAAATCAAATTTTCTCCACCAATCTGACGTTTCGACACCGAACCAACAATTTTCCTTAAAAATCATCAAATTGGCAACGTCTGTTCCCGCAGTGCCGATTTCAAAACAGCAATAGAGCAACCTACTTAAAGTCCGTGAATGATTATTATGTTTTTCTTGTGGTACCTTGCCTGAATTGGAAACTGCCCGTTCCCCATTTGGGCGAGCAGCAATGGCAATGATGCCCACTCAAACTACCGCCGGCGTTATGTTGGTACCGTCACCGAGGGGCACCCGGACCCACGGCACATGGATTTGGACATGGGGACGTGGGTCGATCTTCGGATTTGCCAACTGATTGTCCTCCAGATGTCCTGAACGTTTCAGACCGCCTCGCTCACGCTCGGACTTGCATTTGCAGGAAACGACGGTTCTTGGTGGCCTAAAAAAGGTTATTTAACATGTACATAAGATGACGTTCAAAAATATTACACAGAGAAATAGCAAACAACTGTTCAAGGTGCTACCAATCACCAATTCACAATTTGACACACCTGATACATCTACAATGGCACCTCAAAAATTGCTCGTTGGAGCAACACTGGTTAAACGTGCTTGTACTTCCGACTACAGCAAGCACTTGCTGAATATGTTGAATTAAAGAAGACAGTTCCAGACATAACAAAAACATCGAGTAGCATCAATAGACTATAAAATTTATTATGTGTAGATTCCAATGAAACTGAAAGAATTGCAAATCTACAAATGCTGGAATCTACAGATGAAGCATTGTTGTCTAATGAAACCAATCGCGTTTTTGATATTATTTGTAATGGGCCTGTTGCCCCCCATTTTTTTTATTGCAGAATATGAATCTACATGAAAAAATATAGATCCCTGTTATTTTTATTTTTTGCAAAGCGCTTAGTTAATGCTTAAAAAAGATTGTTTATGTTTAAAGTTTGAATCTCTGACGTCAGCGTTCCCTGGCGCGCTTAGTGCGGTGTAACTGTGTGATGTTGCCACGCCATTTTCTGATCCTGGCATTCCTTTCGGCCGAGATAAAGTTTCTGAAATCGAAGTCGCAGCAGCGTTGCAATTTTATTCCAAACTCGCAATAGTAATTATGAATTATAAAAACCTACACGCGAATGGATGTGTTAAACGCGATTCGTTATTAGTCGTTTTCACTGTAAATATTAAAAAGTAAAATATATTAAATTAAAATTATAACTTGCAGCGGATATATCGCAAACAGAATTCATTTTATGGCAGCCGAAGGATAAGTTCATATTTCAAGTGATATTAAAACTGGAACAACTATTTATTAAGTAGGTAAACTTGTTTAAACCAGTTACAGCATGTATAGCTGCCATTACAACATTTTATTCAAGCACAACCTTTAAATAGCAAAATCGCCTAATTTGCGTAAAATCGAACGATCTGGCCACACGAGTTTCCATTCATGTAAAATTCGTCAATCATGTGTAAGTCAATTATTGGTAAATTGTCCGAAGATCCCTTCACATAATCTTGCACAGTCTATGTTTGAACAACAACATACTAAGTAAATAAAAACAAAACTTTAACGCGTCCTCCGTTCTCAAACCAAAACGTAAACAAAGGTACAAAGGCACAGAACCACAGAACATACGCGTGTTCAACTGCGACAAAGGTGTCGAGCATGCAACAGGGCATCCGGCGCATCGGCGCAATAGCGGAGTGCGTCTCCAGGAACGGTGACGTATCACGAAATATTTGAATTTGGCGGTAAACCTTTAAAGGTAAAATAAGATAAAAAACATTAAAAATATTTTTTCTATAGCCAGCTTCTACCTTCATTAGGTCCAAGCAAAGTCGCACATGTGTTATAATAACGATTTACTGTCAAGGGCAACAACCCCATTGTTGATGTTCAACAATGCTTGGTCCAGTTTGAAATAATGCTAAGTTAGCAAAAGCCGACTTAGAAAAATTTTAAATGTGAATGAAACTACATATAACTAGTTTTATACTTCCCGTGTTATAAAAGCTTAGAAAGTCATAATTAGCCAATGATGCTAACAGGACTTTTGCTCCTACTCCATCCATTTTTTCTTGGTGAAGGCTTAGCTCCTTTCAGGGACCGAGTGAGCGCAAACATAAGAGGAAAAGGCAAAAAATTATCCTTTGTGGAAATGGCAACGTGGCATCCGTTTACCTGAAGCCGGCGCCGTTTTTCAGGTTCCTCCGTGAAACTTCAAGGTGACCGTTTTGTCTTAGCAATATTTTTCTCGATTCTGTAATGAAGGCGACGTTCGGCGACGGATTGCCCTAACAGATGTTTGCTGAATTCCTGCGGTGAACGGCAAACGGAAGGTCGATATTTTATTCTACGTGGTTGGTTTATTATTGTTGTTATAATAAGGCACGAGCGTGTGTGGAACATGTGGTGCGCCAATCCCCCAACTGGATTAAAATTCAAAATGCAAAGCTTCGATTTGAGCTCTCCGAGAACTGATTACTTTTTCCATTGTGCTGTGGGGAGTGTTGCACAACGGGGCTTTGCGTGCCCTATAAACGACTTGGAGACACCTTAGTTTTGGGATGGAAAAGTCAAATGCGATGGGTGAAATATCTACCATTAACAACTTGGTTATTATCAAAATTACAAATATATTATAATCTAAAACAATCTGCAATTAATTGTCATTAAAACATCACTATTTTGGCTCAGTAGAAAGAAAAGTTCGCTTTTCTCTTGATTTTGAACTTAGTAATAATTTTTATATTTTTTTAAATCCCTTCACATGTTGGCGGTTTTATTTTTTTTTGATAATGAAGTCTCTGACAAACGAGTGTACGCAAGTTAAATGTTGGTGAAATAGTAGATTGTTTTGCAAATACAGAAAATCCAGTTTTCTTGCGCGTGAAACACGTAATTTTTTCCTGTATATTGCGTAATTTACGGTAATTTTTAAAATAAATTGTTTTTCCGGTTCTCATAGTAATATGTGTCAAGTTTGTGTAGACTTGTCGACACAGAAACAAGACATCACAATAGTAAATAAATAATTTGTGATGAAGCTTTCCTGCAAACTGCAAGATGAATCAAACAAGTGAAACTAAAGACGAAATTTTGGAATTAGTATCAAAAGCAGACTCAAGTTTGCTACCTACAAAGTCTAAAGCAAAGTACGAGAAGGTTTTACTAACAGCTTTTCTCTGGAGAAATGAAAAAAATGTGCAGGGAGCAAATGAAAACATTCTAATTGCGTACGTTTGTGAAAAGGTTTGTTTCATTTATGAAATTTATTACAAGAACTAATTTTAAATATTCTTGCAAGGGAAAACTCTTAAAGCTTCAACACTCTGGTCTGTGCAATCAATGCTACGAAGCACTATATAAATAAACGAAAAAGTGGACATTTCTGCTTATAAAAAATTGCTGGCATATCTTAAACGTCAAAATCACGGTTATGTCGCAAAAAAGCAATTACATTCAAAAGTGTTATCAATGGACAATGTGAAGAATTTCATTAATAATGCTCCTGATAACAACTTTCTCCTTATGAAGGTAGTGACAATAATAGCATTGCACGGAACCTGTCGCGCGGAAGAATTGCGACTTCTGACAGTTGATGACGTAGAAGATTGTGGGCATATTTTAGTAGTTACATTACACGACACAAAAACAAGAAAAAACGTGTCTTCACAGTAACATCGGAAGATGGAATAAACGGCATGGAGATTTACAGGAAGTACTTGGAGCTAAGACTCAAACGTGTAGATCACCGTAGACTCTTTATATATTATAAAGAGGGCGAATGCACAGTGCAACCAATTGGTATAAACACCTTCTACAATATACCAAGGAAAATTGCCGTGTTCTTAGGTCTACCGGAGCCGAACAGTTTCACAGGACATTGTTTCCGCAGAACTTCAGCGACTTTTCCGGCCGACAGTGGAGCCGACATTCAAGTTTTGAAGAGGCATGGTGGTTGGCGTAGCAATCGAGTTGCAGAAGCTTATGTGGAAGACAGTATAGAAAATAAAGATTTCAAAAAGAATTTTAACTAATTCAACTGAGCAAGCAATCTTCGATCATCTCTGCACCGTCAACATCAACAGTATCCGAAACATTAAGTGAAGGAATGAACTCTAATTTATCAGTTTCTGAGTCACTTTGTACATCTCCTAGTATAGAGTTTAATAATTTAAGCAATTTTACACTTAACGCTTCTCCTAATAAATGAATGAAAAAAAAAACAAAAAAAGTTTCATTTTTCTTAACTATTATGTGTTAAACATTATTKTCCATTTCTATAAAATACACGAAAAAACATTTTAGTAGATGATAACTTGAAGGAACAGCTTTTAACAATAACGATAATTAAATGAAAACCAGTTCTATGCCGTGTTGTCTACACTAGACCTAAACTGCACTGATGAGCTGTAATGACAGCGAAATAGTACTATCTGCAGTTGGCTGAGGTGTAGACAGCACAGCATAGACATGCATTTTATGTACGTTGGTTCTTGCCCGTTAGCATAAAGTGCCGTGGGGGCCTGCTGTCAAATTGAAGTATGCAGTTACATGCCAATTTGTCAGGCTACAGGTCACTTCCTTTAGGAAGTAGTACCCGTTAAGACAGCTAGATGACTTTGTCATCATGTCAGTGTAATGCTGACAGATGGCATTGCCATCCTAAATTCTTACTTTAATAACGATAATTATTAAATTAACCCCACCTATATTTGCCCGTAATTCTACTCTAAAACGAGGATCCTATTAACATTATTAAGCAATAAAAACTTAAGCTTTCGCGGCAGACTAGATTGAAATCTTAGTTTTTTTGGGTTAGACCGCGTGTGGTTTTGGAAAAAGGTTGATATTTCGCTCGCACTTGTTAGGGGCATAGTCAGGACAAGAATAAGGAAAAATGTCTCACTTCAAAGTATTTCACATTTCATGATCAATTCTGCTGAGAGAGTACTATTTTTTCTCAAGAGATGTTTAAAAATACTACACCTTTCTTCATTACATTTATGTGTACCTTTCTGAGCTTCTCCAACTGGCTTCAGTCTTCTATTTGATTAATATTAAATATTTAATGAGCAACGGTACGGTACGGTAAGGTACCTTGCCTTATAAATTTTGTACTTTAAATTTATCCACAAAATTCTGCATACTTCGTATATTTAAGCTGCCTCTTGTATTAAAGGTTCAAAGGTTATGGGACGTGACTTCTTTCAAATGCAGGTTTTGAAAGAAATCATGGGCTTGCTTGGGCAGAGTCGCCACTCCCTGAAGTAGCTCTAGCTTTACAAGAATGGTAAAGTAGAACTACCAGCTACCCATAGATAAAACATAACTAGTGTTACCAAAAAGATAATGCTTGTCTCTTGCTCTTGACCTACAACATATTGTATATTACAACCTAAATTAATTAAACCATTAGTTAGTTAGTATTTATGTTACAATAAGCTAAAAATTGACAAAGATGCACCTCAGTGAGAAGAAAACCAATCCTTCTGGCTAACCCCAATAACTTAAAAGACTAACAATATGCGTAAAGTTAAAAAATCTTCAAGGAAGTGTAGCTTAAGTAATTCAGCTTTCTGACATTCTTAAGCAATTATTTATAATATACTGGCGGATATATAAATAAGAACCCCTAGCAGTACATGTTTTGTATGAATAAATTTCATATTACTTTATTAACCAACAGTTAAATCATCACCGTTCATCGTTTCTGGAATCGTAGAGCAAACAATCTATGAATATTTCAACTATAAAGTATGATAATTAGATATATGTACTACCAAATTCATTCGTTTATTCATTCAGATTTCCTCCAYTTATTTTCGTTGATCATTCTACAAATCGATTTGGTTTCCTTGAATTAATTACAATATTGTATCTCCGATTTCAAAATTGTTTTGACACCATCATAATTTACTGCTACATTAATGTTTCTAGGTGATTTCAGAGTCCACATTAACATGCTACGATCACCAATAACGAGATGAAAACTAGCCCATATCATGTGTGGGTGGCCACATGCTTTCCACCCATCTGGCAGAAGCGATAGAGCACGCATCGTTGGGAAATCTTAAGCCACACTGTCACATAAAACCGAACAACTGACAGCTCCCGGCGATTACCCCGGGTAATAAAAGAAAGTTGTGAAATTTCTATGGCATGTGGGCAGGGCGGAAAAGCTCTAAATGGCGTCGACTGCGGAAGTGCGTCTATTTCTATACCTGGCGCCGCGTCTGGCCTAATGCGATACAGGTGTAAGAACAAATTGCGCTATTGCACCCATTCAGATGTGTCTGAATGAAGATGGCTTTGTGTTGTTAATGCCTACGCGTCTTTTGTAGTAGGATAATGGTTTGCGCTGAACAACACCAAAGCAAAAATAACAGTATAACTCTTACTTTATGGTCAATAAGGAGCTTACCTGGACTTTTCCGAAGCTTCTTTTTGTGGGCCTACTACTGGGCATTTATTTGGGATCATAAATTGCGGGTAGCATTCTAAGAAATTGGACCTACAACATGTTGGTTGGTATGTTGGTTCTGTATCCGCTACAACTTCTTCTGCTAGTTGTGATCGGTCGAGTTGTGAAGTAAGATGTTTCGTCTTTTGGAGAGTCATGTAGATGAACAACAAATCGGTCTTTTTCAGCACCAACAAGATCGGTGCTTTTCAGGACGAGCAAGATGAAGAAAATGGTATCATTCAAGACCAACAGGCTAACAAAGGATCCGATCAAGAAGAACCCCACGGAAGAAGAAGCGTCATCTTCATCCCAATCCTAAAGAATGATTCACTTTTGAGAAGAGGATGCCCTTCACACATTAAAGAAGCCAGTGACCTATTACAGTTTACCTATTCTTCAGTGCAAACTATTTTACAAAGAGGCACCGTGGAAAGGAAGAAGCGCAAAAAGAAGAGGAATTTTGCTAAAATCGATTAAAATTTGGGTAAAAAAATAGATAACTAATTTGTTGGTAATTATTAAATGCTAAGGTATTTTTAGGAATGGAAACTAAAAAGGTTATTATATACAATGTGCATAAAGAAAATGTAGTCCCCACTGCTGCACTTTTAAAATCGAAATCAGTATTTGACATTTCTTATGGTAATGAGTCATTTAGGCTTTATCTACGAAGTATTGGGTTTAGTTATAAAACACTTGACAAAAGATTGGCAATTATGGAGACACCTCGACTCAAAAAACATAGGATGGAATATGTGACACAAATTAGATAGTATCGCCAGGAAGGACATCCTATAATTTACTTAGATAAAACGTGGTAGGATACCCACGATGACGTTGAAAAAGGATCAATGCACCACACCACCTTTACAAGGTGAAACAATTACAATTCTGCACGCTGGGGGTACAAATGCTTAGGCACAAAATGATCTGTTCAGGGGATTATCACCAGGACATGAAGGCGTCATTGTTTGAGACTTGGTTTACCAGGCAATTACTTCCACTTTTACCTGCAAATTCAATAATTATTATAGTTATGGATAATGCAAAATGTCGTTTCCAACAATTAAATAAAAAACCTAGCCTCAATATTATTTCATACCTGAGAAATACCAATAATGATATACCGATAAAAGCGACAAAAAACAGTTATTGGACATTATTAAAGATTGATGAAATCGCCAAAAGTTCCACCTTATTAATGTATGTTCATTCCGATTGAATTAATATGGAGCAATCTAAAAAGAGGTGTAAGAAGAATTAATAAAAGCCCAAATCTCAGTTCTACTGCCATAGACTTGGTGCGAGCAGAAAAAAATTGAGCAGCCTTTATGGGAAAACTATGTGAAACACGTTCAAGAAGTGGAAGATTTTTATTTATCTGCAGATATTCCCAATTTCGTTATAACGAAAGACAGCGATGAAGAAGAAACTGATTAAATATATATGAATGACGTTGTTTTTCTCAAGACGGTCCAGGTAGATATCAGTGGCTTGCCCGAGCATCTGTCCGTTTATGCTAATTAGAGGACTCTTTACAACTAAAATAGCAGTAATTGGAGGATGGGACTATACAAGTGTCATATAACGAAATTTCTTCGCGACCAGTATACATTATATCGATCCTTTTTAGGACAGAATAGTGCAAGATTCCTGTCGTCACAGACTGGCATCAATCAGTATAGAACCGTAATGTGCTTCTATACACAACTTTTTAGTATCTCTGTGACAGTAACGTACCAGCACTTTGGGAAGACTCTCCAAAAATATATGCAAAAATTTATTCTGATTATCTATTTTAAGTATGCGTCCTCATTGAGGCCTATTAGTTTTCCTGCTACTGTTACGAAAGTACAATGGAACATCCTTGTTATAGGTACAAAATCCATTCGCTCATTCTTACTGAGAACAAAAACATTTGTTTTACACCTGTTTAGTATACTCGGCAACATAACAAAATATTCTACCTAGACGATGTTTCTGAACTACTCCCATAGTTCCTTTCTTTATTATTAAATTCGTTTCACAATTTCTTTGACTTTCCAAAAACACTGCGCGTCAAAATTAACGGCAAATTTTTATTCGGATTTCAGTCTTCAGTATTCAGGTCAGATCAGGGCGCTTAAACAAGGATGACTTTTTTCCTACAACTGCAGACGGGGCTACCTGTAGATATTGAACAATGAACACTAAAATTAGAATGAAAATTTCTAAAACGGCATAATTGTTGAGAAATGAATCTACAATTGAAACCAAAGATCATCAAAATGGGATTAGCCGTTCGAGATATAACCCATGTAGTTTATTCTTAATGGTGCATTAATTTTAATGCACAGTGTACTTGAAAAATCATTTCTTTCTGCTCTTGAGTAAGATAAGTACAAAATTTGCTTTTATATTTAATCCATTTATTTTAAGAAAAAGGAGATCCTCCTCTTTCCCTAATTATGTTGTGAAACAAAAAACATATTGATATGACAGTGTTACTGCATATTTTTGGAATGCCATTATAAAATTTCAATCTAATGCCCTTCTCGCCATTAGCGACTTTATCTTTAAATTTCTGTCGAGTGGTTAGCTTGTTGAATTTTGGTAAAGTCTCTGTTAACGTAAATTCCATAACGACATTGCGAGCATTTATTACTACTGATGTAAATGTTACTTCAATTGGGCGATTTCTAGCCGGACCAGATTTGACAATTCTACAGGGTTTCTATAAATGATTAATTTATCGTAACTGTTGTCAGGCTACAATATGCACGGCGATAGGTAGTAGTTAAAGGTTGCAGATCAATGTCACACCACAGCTCCGAAATGTGAGCTTTTTGCAACCTTAAAGTCAATTATCCCACATAACACTACAGAATATGCTGAAAATACACACTTTCATGCGTTTTCTGATATTAAAATATATCAAATAATTAAAACGTTGACAGATGACAAATATACGTCACTTTCCTGAGAGGCGGCAAATTGATTTAATCGAATATTTCGCCTGGATGCATGGATCATTTATAGAAACCCTGTATAAAATTAAACAATGTCTTCATTCTTCACTGCTGCCGAAGAAATTAGTTCCATAACCCTACTCAAGTCATTGAATTTTCTGTCTTTCCCAGTATCACCCTCTGTTTCCCATACATTGCTAATAACAACTTTCTTGCTTTCATTCTCATCGAACAGCTGCTCATCCAAGATATCTACACCGCTTATAAGCATACGTATTGTACACATTTTGAGCAATATGAAATTGGAATACACTTAAACGTTATGTAAACCTGATAAAAACAGTCAAGCGATAATGTTAAAAATTCGATATGCCTTTCGAGCACATTCAGTGACATTTACTTTAGCCAATCTTACATCGTGCCGCTTCAACATTGCTTACTCATTCCCAAAATACACAAATGTGCACTAAGTACCTCTCGTTTCGCCGCCTGCGAAGAATGCTTTAGAGCCTACTGAAATACCACAATGCATGCCCATATTCGTCCGGTCACACTTTCATTTTTTGCATCATCGGCCTGCGGTACTTCCCCGCGTTTTCTAAGGCATTTTTCTGCCTTTTCAAATCTTGAAATCCACGTTTCCGTGGAAAAACGTCAAGAAACCGTGCATTAGGTGAGGTCGCTGACGATGATATGGTAATTTGACATCCAGTACCGCCGAGGCCGGCTTTTTTCCAGGCGCCATATGGTTTCCCACTTAACTATTTGTTATTGTGACACAGTAATGTACTGAGAGGCTGTTTTTAATTACCCTTAAACAAAATTTCACTTCCTGTCAGACGGAGCCGCGTTCAAGGGATTGCTTTGTTGCGGCCTGAATAATGCATGCCGCGTACATACAACTCGCTTTCGAAATTTCTCGTGATTTGGGGAAAAGATGCCTGGCATAAGGCATAAGCAAGAAACGTGCGTGGTGCCCAGCAATTCGTAGTAGGCATGTTCTGCATGTATGCCACGAAGCATATGGAATGAAAACTGTTACATTTTAGAAACTAGATATATACGGGGTATGTCAAAAATCTATCCGACATAACAGTTATGAAAGTCAGTTTATTTAATAAAAGTTTTAGGAATCTAGTAAAAGCATTATCAGCAGCGTTGCCAGAGACAGTACGTTCGTACTGTTTTCAGTACTTTTGTCTTCCAAAAAGTACGTCAGTATGCATTCGACCATTTTCAGTACTGCGAACAAAATCGCAGTTCAATTAGGTAGCTTGGAAACAATCTGATTGAACGTATGTGCTTTGTCTCACTTGATTTATCAGATAACTCTGACGATCGTTTCGACCAAACCGGTCATTGTCAAAGAGATAACAGCGTTATACTAAACTCAGATGTGCAGAATTTTGTTTACGTCCCCTTTTTTACAGGGGTTGTAAAATCCCTCGCTTGGGTTTTGAAGGCCGATTTTATAATTTCGGCAATATCAAAGGCGTACTGGACGTGGGAAATTCTATTTGTGTATTTGCCAAATGTTTTTTCTGATGCTGAGCTTTTTTAATTTCCAAAAGTTCTAAAAGTTTAAGTTTTTTACCTTTCCTTTCGCAATGCAAAACTTTGACGTCGTTTTCATCAAAGTGATGGTTATTTCTTATACAATGGTCAGCAAAACCTGTTGTGCTTTTTCGCAACATGTTGTTTAATTCTGTTTCTAATAGCTCTCCCTGTTTGTCCTATGTATATCATGTCACATTGCATGCATTTTATTTGGTAAATGCCGTTTTTGTTCAATTTATTGGATTTTGGCTTATTGTTAACTAGAAGACCTCCCAAATTACACTTATTAACCTCTATTGCTTTTATTCCGAGTCTATTCAGCCTATTTTTAAAACAAACTTCGTATTCTAATTTAAAGTATTTGGTCCATAATTTTTGTGTCATATCCATTGTTAAAGGCTATTTGTTTAATTGTCGTCAATTCTTTTTCAAAACTTTCTTTTCCAAGTGGTATATTTATTAGTCTGTTTATTAAACTATAAAACACGGAATGCTTTATCTGTAATGATTGATTTGAAGAAGCCGGGATTGTAACATCTGACTGTGTTGGTTTTCTATAAATTTCAAAGTCTATTTTACTATTTCTTACCGACATTGATAAGTCCAGAAAATGAAGAACTCCATCCTTTTCTTTTCTAGGGTAAATTGAATCTTTTTATTTATTGTATTTAAGAATTTTAAGAATACATCCTACTACTCTAGTCCAGAATAATAAATTTTTAATAACTTCATTTTTCTATGCAAAAAGCTTCTCTTCGAAATTTGACATGAAAATTTCGGCCAAGACTGGAGACAAAGGTGAACCCATTGGCAGCCTATCGTCTTGCTTGTATAATGTGTCATTGAACGTAAAATAACTTTGATCTATGCAAATTTCCACAATATTCAGTAGTTCAGTTTTTTCTGTTTGACAGGTGGCAGTTCTCTATTTTATTTTTGAGGATTGTTAAAAGTTCATTTAGGGGGATAGAAGTGAAAAGATTAGACACATCAAAGGACACAAGAATAGCGTTATTTGGTATTGATAATTCTTTTGCCTTGTTCGCGAAATCTACGGAATTCTTCACGCTATATTTGGACTAGCATTCAATTGATTGTGTCAAAATGTTGTTGGCGAATTTGCATAATTTATACGATGGAGCATTAACGTAGGAAACAACCGGTCTCATAGGTATTCCATTTTTGTGAATTTTTGGGAGGCCATATAGAATTGGAGCTCGGGGGTTCATTATTCTTAATTTGTTCTTGTCTTCGTTTGATATCAAGTGTTCTAAAGATTTTAAAATGCTAGTGACGTCTTTTTGGAACTGGCCTGTGGGATCTGAATTAAGTTTAGAAAAGTTGTTTGCATTTAATAAATTATTAAGTTTAGTCTGATACTCATCTGTTTTTAAAGTGACGATGGTATTGCCTTTATCCGCCTTGCAAATAGTTAGTGAATTTTCTGTACATTTTGTTTTATGCTTTTTATTAATTTGATTTCTACATTTGACCCCTTGCTGTATGAATGGTAATTATGTTTGTATTTGTTTGTTATCATATCCGCACATGTATATTTTTCGTTTTTCGTATCCTCATTTGTTACTTTGTCCAAGGCCAATTCTGTATTTATACCGAATATTTCAAATTCTTTATTAGACACTGAAAAATTTGGGTTATATTTTAGACTTTTATTTAATAATTTTTGTTCTGCCTGTATAAAATTTGTATTCGTAAGGTTTACTACACTATCACTGAATTTAAATTCACACTGGGGATTAACTGCCTTGATTTTAACTCTATTTTCTGTTTGATGAGTCCGCAGATTTTTTTAATTCCTTAAAATGAGTGACATATTGTTTATGAACTACTATTTGAACATCACTGTAGATATCATTAGTTATCTCATCAAACATTATGTTATGCAGTTTTTTATGCGATTCTGTATGAATTAATTTTAAATGCTCACCCAGGTTTTGCTGACGTGTGTGCCACTTCTGATTTCCAAATCGATCCAAATGGTTGTTGCTTGCTGTATGGTCCTTTTTGCTTCCCACGAGTTATTGTTACACTTAATATGCATGTAACCCGGAGTAACACCATAGAACTTACATTGCTTATTAAACCAAATATGATTGGAACACATCTTGAGTTTAAGTAACGTCTTTTTTAACAGAAACACCAACTTGCCCGCACTGGCATTATGAATATGTTGAATGGATTCGCAGTTGTAGGGCAGTAACTCTAAGGAATATACAGAGTGTATTTAAAAGGTCTTTACACAAGCCTACCACACATTCTTTGGAAAAAAATAAGCCGATATAACCAAACTTATCTTAGTTCAAAAATTAATACTAACAAAGATACAAAGTGTTGAAGTTTAGATTTTGCTTTTAATATTTTGCAATAACTTTTGAAAAAAATTAAATAATTTTGTGAAATTTGGTACATAGGGTTTTTTGGGGTCATGGTATTAAAATCTTTTGGTGGATTGACTGATATTTGCTTGTGGCGCCAACTACCTTATTTTACGCACATTTAAAACGTCAAAACTTTTTTTGCACCACCCTGTATCTCATTTAGCAAAAAAAGTATTCCTTGTAAAAGTCGCTATCATTAACCATTTTCAAGATATTAGCATTTTAGTAATGCATGTCAATTATGCACCGTTTCAATAATAAAACGTAAACATTTTTTAGCTTGGTTATGTTAAATTTCATGTTTATGAATAGCCTGTGGGAAATCTGTAGCGTATGTTTCCTTGCAAAATAAGCTAACTTAAGTAAATATTTAATTTGAATGCAATATGGCTCTGGATTTTTTGTGATAAATTGAAAGTGATTTTATTTGCACAAAATCTGATACTATTGGTACAATAAATCAGTTTTCCTAAAGTTTGTATTTTAACAATTGACATTACTTTTCATATAATAAATAAATGATTACGAAACCATGAACACAAATAAACCAATTACAAAAATATAAAAAAAATAATTACAAAAACACAAATAAATAAAAAACGTCACAGAAATTGTTCGAAATGTTCACCATTTTCACGCATACAAAGATTTATACGGCGAATAAAATTAATTGTATCTTCGCATTACTTCTTCCTCTCCTCTAAGGTTATTTACTGAATCATAAATGCGTTGCCGTAGCTGATCTTCACTGTTTACAGGTATCCTATCCACAACAGAATATAATCCAAAGGATTTAAGTCAGGAGAGCGTGGTGGGCAGTTTACAGGAACGCAATTTCCCCTACCTATTCACTTATTCGGGTACTGCTGATTTAAGAAGTTTCGAACATTTAAGCAAACATGTGGTGGAGCACCATCACGCGTGAACCACATGTCTCTTCGGACGTGTAGAGGCAAATCCTCTAATAAACCTGCAACGCATTTTGCAAATGTTGCAAATAAATTTCTCCTGTTAATCTTTGTGGTAAAATTACAGGACCAACAATATAATTACCAATCATTCGAGCCCACACCATAAATCTTAAATGCCCACTGAAAATGGTTAACTCTTATTGCTTGTAGACTTTGATCCGCATGGACATGTTCATTGTGCAAATTATTTCTCCCTCTTCTTGTAAAACACGCTTCATCCGTGAACAAAATATTGTTACCAAAATGTATATTTTCTTCTCTGTGTATGTTAACAAATTTACAAAAACCCAAGCGCATTTCTGTTCTCGTTGTCATAGCAAATAGAATTTTTTTGAAAATAAAATTTGTTAGAATTAAACGTAGATTATAATGAGTTCATCTTATACCAACCTTGCATTGCAACTTTTTGGAGAAAGAAACGATTCTTTTATGTCATATTGAATGCGCCACCTAGCTGCAAAGTTACTTACTTCATAATCTCTCTGTCGCCATATTTGTTTAAAAAAAATTACCGCAGCATCTAGCACGATTAGTTTCCAAGATACATCTGCCGTCTATTCTTAACTGATCACTCKGTATACTGCACGAACCATCGTTTGCGACAGCAGCAGCAACAACAAMAATAACAAAACAAGCAAGGACAAATTTAAAACTCCGAAAATTGGTATTATAACTAAACTTAAACACTGTTTAAATACKACGTACTTTATATTGACCGAGCCAAGTACAAGAACAAGTACATGATCTATAAAAATACCTAAGTACCAAAAACAAGCACTCCAATGTACTCGAAGTACCAAAATTAAGTATAATTAAGTATATTGGAGTATACTTCTTAGCTCTGACTTATGCAACATTGGCAAGTTGTCAAAATTTTCATTATGCATGATCCACAACGCTCCTGAGACAATTTTTGTATTTATTTTTACTGAAAAGCTAGTTTTTTTAAAAAAAATTCTAATGTAACCYMATTGAAATTTTACATGTTRGAGACGCATAAAAATGAGTTGGATGCAAATAATAACAGAAAATAGTATGGTGCTGTTTAAAAAATCAAGGTAACCAAAATGTTCATGAAAAATAAACTTTTGTCTACAACTTATTATATAGAGTGATTTTAAAAAGTTATTATTACTATACCAATCATATGGGCAACACCACACAAATAACATTTTCATATCATAAACTTTTATCTACCAACCCGCAACTGTAAAAGATGATCCCCGAAAACCAAATTGGCATCACGTGCAACCTCCCAAAATGTTGAACACGCATGATGTTACAACTCAATTATTCATTTCACGCTGTTGCTTCGATTGTTCGTGCAATATCACATCGCGGTTTGAAATGCCAAAGAAATCACCTTCCTTTCTACGAGAGTATCCCAGGACCAAACAACACGACATATTTACATATTCAAATGCTACCTAACTTGCTTTCACATTGTATTTCAGCGCACGCCACGGTCAACCCAGAAGAGTACAAAGTGTTTGATTTATATTAATGATAGCGCCTTCTTATTGCACGGAATGCCATATGGCTGTCTGACACACTGAGAGATAATGCCAAATTGTCATTAAGAAATTTTATTCGCCTTGAATACTTGTTGATTGAAGTTCAAATATTATGCAGAGTGAGTGAGTTATGGTCATTTTTTTGTCTTATTCTGATTTTAATCTAGTTACTCAGAGAAAATTTAATACTTCGGTATTTCCAAAACAAGACATTCTTCAACGGCATCTCGAAGATCTTCCACTGTTTTACAACTTCGACAGTAAGGTTTGTTTTTAAATGTTCCTAAAAAAATTCTAAAAGTGAAGGATTGTGCGAGTCTCTAAATTCGGTTCTTCCAACATATCTTGGAATTCCTTTAGGGGGAAACTGAAATAACGTACACCAGTTATACACCCATCAAAACTATGCAGACCAAGAACTGTTGCCCCTATGACGACACACCATAATAATACAGTTAAGTTGAATGGTGAAGAAATTCGAAGTATGAAGAGCACATTGTATAAACAGCGAAGATCTACTCCACTTTCAGAAACCATCTTGAAGTCTTTTAATATGGCGGAACTAAATGTGGTTCGAAAAGCTGCTGGTTTTGATGGGATAAATCCGGCATTCAGAAAAAATCTGGGGAGTTTGGCATTGAACTGGTTATTCTTATTTTGATTTGAAGGCTTCCGGGGTTGTTGTCGATGACATGTTGTTTTTCGGGCTGGTTCCCACGTTGGTTATTAGATCTTGACGTTTCGACACTCATGTCGGAGTCTTCCTCAGAGGTAGTTCTGAAACAGTTTCAGATTTCAGTTTCAATTTTAGGTCAGATTCCATCGGAATTTCAAAAGGCAAAAGTCATCGCTGTTTTGAAGCAGGGGAAGCTTGTGAATGAAGCTTCGAGTTCGAGTACCTGCTTCAAGCTTCTGGAGAGACTGATTTGTAACCGAATGTCACCACTTATTGAAGATATCCTTCCTATTGAACATAAAAAGTAGGAATTTAATGCCTGCTTTATAGTCTACCAAAAATTTGTAGGTGAATTTTGTCAGGTGAATTTTTACTTTGCATCTTTCAGCAATAAATTAAGTACAAATCGACAACAAAATAGTGACGATAACCGAAAATACTGAAAATTCTGGACATAAATATTATTTGTCAAAAAGCGACAGCTAAATATTTGGTAGAAAGAGAATAGTAGATTGTATTTATCAATAAATGACGTCACTAGCTACGTGGAACTTCAAAGCTGCTGAAGATTATTTCCAACCAATCGACCACAGGTAAGACATTTACGTTCCACGGTTTCAAAACAAGTATGCACAAGCATCCGACGCTCTTCATTACCAACCATAAACACTATGGGCGGTACTGACGCAATAATGGCAATATGTGCAATTACTTAACATTAATTTTAGAAGTTACGACCACATTCGCACCACCGCAGCTAACTCTCAGCCTTCTGCAGTGTTTACCTGCAATTCACCGTCAAATAATTTTGGATTTATGTCGACCGACATGCAAATGGCGCACTATTATTTGTAAAAGGGCAGTGGCGTAGGCAAAGAGCGGTTTTATTTAGGAAGAGAACGAGGAATTTGTAGATATTATGGAAATGTAACGTACAAGCAATGTTACGTATCCGATTTACGCAATATCAGATTGTTAATTTCATTTTTTTGGTGGTACTGCCCATGTTAAAAATTAAACGCAACGCGCTTATAATAATCGTTCTTATATTAATGCTGTTAAATGAAGAATGTCTTTTAACTAAGCTACTGTTCCATTATTGTCACCATCAGCCATAGATTGAAATAGTAAATAGCATAAACCTGTCAGAAAACGAAAGGTCCTGTCCTGTTCTCTTATTCTGGTGGTATTTGTACACCATACGGACAAATTCAGCTGTGAAGACTGATATCAATAGGTGCCTATTGCAATGCCCAAGGCTCAATTCAGAACGACGTCATCGTCGTTAAAATGCCAGTATACAAATCTTTTGAAAATCCGATTAAATATATTTCCGCAGTGCACCGGCGGACTACGGAGGTTGGCTTAACTTAAAAATAAATAATAGCTAAACGAAAAATGTGACAATCGAATAAACTCAAAGGCTCAGTCCAAAAGAAGATGGTATATTATGTACGGTGTTCAGAACAAAGCATGTCTTGCATAATTTTATGCAAGTATCTAACTCTGATTTTAACAGTACCTACTCATAATGTGTACAAAATCGTTGTCAAACATTGAGATGTAATATGCTATCATTTTATTGATGTGTTGCAGTGTCTGGTTATTATCTAGCAGTGATATAATTGACTCAAAAGCATTATTTTAGATTTATGCTCCGTTCATTATTTTAGCCAGAGAGCAAAAAGAAGTACTCAAATCTGATTTATTTAAAATATCAGACTAATGCGATCACGGTTTTTAATCCAAAATTTGCTAATGTAAAAGTTTAATGGAATATTATCGATGTGCTTATATTCAGACTGAGATGACGACATTAGGCAGGCGCTTTAAGCATTTAAACTATGTATATCTAATTAAAGTTAAAAAAATAAATTACTTTTATGTCATATAAAAATTGCCGCATTGCATCGAAGTATAACTTACATTGCCATTATAAGATTAATTGATCATACGGAATACCTACATTTGTAATAATTTATTTGTGTGTTTAACTGCTGATCCCTGTAGATTTCATAAGTTTTTGGCGATATTGAGCCTTATTTTGCATGTCAATGACAACCAGCAAGATGAATATACGAGTAATACATGAAAGAATTTTAGCAGCTTGAGAACAATAACAAATGGTGAGTTTAAAATTATGCAGAAGTTTGAATAAAATTGGAGGTTCGAGTAAAAATTGTTAGAGGTAAAACGACCATTAATTTAATGCTAATTGGGGGTGTTTGGCCAGCTGACGCATAATGCTGGGGCTTATAACTTGTATTTTTAAGTTTAACTTAGATTAACTAAACCAACAGCTTAAATCATTATAGTGTTAGGTATTGTTTCACAACCAGGTTGTTTCCTCATTCTGAGTTTTGATGTTTTTTATCTTTACTAGCTACCTATTCACTCCTAAATGAAATTTCTAAAGTTTCTAGTGTGATGATGTTTCACAATGAATGGACCTTTGAATCCATTCAACATAATTAATTTGTCTTTGATATGTGCGAATTCCAAATCATAAAGCGTGGGCCTACCAGTAGATGCTTAAGGAGAAATTTATTTTTCTTTATTACTTCGTTTGATATTACTATACATTATCTATGTGGATCACGGATCTTTATTCTTCCAAACAAAATGTTTCAACTCATCTTTTGTTAAACGTGATAGAGATGCTTTACTCAACTTTTAATAATATAATATTACTTCCACATCCAACGGATGGGAAGTATTGTATCGCGGAAAAAATTTTCAAAAATTTTTATTTGCTCATTCTCTTTAAAATGGTCGAAAACGCAAAAAAAAACAAAATTTGAGCAAAAACAAATTTCTTGTCTGTGTGTCTGTGTGTCTGTGGTTTTGTTTGTATACACGATAACTTTCGAAAGACTTAATATATGAAATTTGGCAGACGTATAAATCTCAACTACCGAAAGCGACCTATTGTTTGTGGGATAAGTAGGGTATCGGGAAGGGGGCGAAATTAGGGGGTAACTACCCTTTTTGTAAATTTTTATTTTTTTATATTTTTTCGCTTTAGTATGTGATTAGTAGTATAACTGCGAGTATTATTAGTTCTTATAAATTTTCGGTACAGCAAACTGTTTAGACGAAAAAAGCGTCACTTAAAGAAAACGGTTTTTCTTAAATATCTCTGGATATATTTAATATATTCAAAAAATGAAAATGCCATCAGACAGAAAATAAAATTTTTCACAAAAAGTGTCTTAGAAAATTTATCCAAAATTTTGACATTTTTGGTATATAAGCAAAACCAGTTCTATGCCGTGTTGTCTACACTAGACCTAAACTGCACTGATGAGCTGTAATGACAGCGAAATAGTACTATCTGCAGTTGGTTGAGGTGTAGACAGCACAGCATAGACATGCATTTTATTTTCGAAATATTTCCAAAAAACCTACTTTGGACCTTGCTCGTACGATTTTTTTTAAATTTTGGTATTATACAGAAAATCAAATTTCTGATCAGAAAGCGCTCTTGTAATTTTTTTGTTAAGTTAATAATTTTCGAGTTATTTGGAAAAACCAATTTCAAAAATGTATATATTTTTGCTAATATCACGAGGACTGTTTGTCTTAGAAAAAATGTTTAGAGAGAAAAAATGCTCAAAACCTGATTACTAATCGTATAGTATAAGAAATAAAAACGTAATTTCATTTTGACAATTGGATGTGGAAGTGACACCATACGTTTATGGGGATACAAAAATTTTGTGTCCGTGAAGTAAACTGCGCGATTTTGAAAATTAAATGATAATGTTTTAAAAGTAACAAAACGTGTGTAGGAGATAAAAAAAAATATTAATATAACACATATAGCAAATAGCAACAAAATATCAAACTTTTTAAGATCAAAATGCAAAATGTCTCCGTTTATTTCCCAAATCTAGTATTCCAGCTTTCCGGCTAGATCTGATCAGAAAGCTAAATTAATTTCGAGTTTAAAAATACATTAACGAAACACTGAAAAAGTTGTTTCCTCGTTACGCCTCTGGCAAGCGACGGAAATGTCCCCACGTAGGTGTAACTAAAACGGCTGACGTCACTGGAGTAGGCCGATAGTGGCAAATAGTTACCTGCCCAAACCGTCAGCCCACGGGGACAACCATATGTTCGGGTTGGACGATAATGTTATGCTACAACAATGTTACAACAATGCAAGCAAAACAAGAACGGACAAGGTTGAATGGGAGACTCGGCTTCTGCCCTAAATAGCACTGGCTGGAAGACATTCCGAGCTTATGAACAAAAAGAAAAGACGCACTGAGAATGCAGAGCGTGAGCAAAGGCGGCAGAAGAAATGACGTAAAAGGAAGGGTCTTTGATTTATCGAAGTGATGCATTCGATGTACTTGACTGTCATACCAAAAACGGGGTCATTTCTTCTGTAATGGGCAAATAAGTAAGAGGCAACAAAGAAATTAATATTTATTTATTCAGGTTTCACCTATTTCTGTACTAGAACCTCGACTGTTTACGATTTACACAATAAAACCGAAAAATATGGGATAAATTATTTGCAGCTTTCCTTGTGTATTGAATTACCATAGGAATACTTCAATTTGACTCATTTTCCTTAAAATATAGTGTTCTTCTTCAAAAAAGGTTAATCCATATAAAAGTTATATTTAAAAAAGCATGTCAGACACAAATGAGAAAATCCTCAAATTCAAGAACTGAATTATTTCTTTCAAAACACACATTTTTGTGTCCACCCCTGAAAACATCGATTCAGTCCATGACAAGATATTATCAGATCTACGAACAGGACTAAAATATATAGTTGAGACACGAGGCATTTCTTATAAACGAGTCCATCATTGTTGATGTCGATGTGGGTATCCACACGGATCAAAAGAGAAAGAGTTTCTGAACGAAGTTGTTGCCATGGATTAAGTGAACAGTTAATCGAATGGAAGCATTAGTGCGCTTTAAATCGAAATAAAAACTGGAAAAGTTCTTGCTTCAGTCTTCTGCGAAAGTTGTGATGTCATCTTCGTTGATTATCTGTAGAAGGAGGCAAGAGGAAAATATTATTCACAATTATTATGTTGCCTCCATCTGACTACTATCTATTTCACAAACTGAAAGAAAGTTTGAAAGGGCGCAAGTTTTCTTTCAACTAAGAAGTTATGGAAACTATAAAGCTAAATACCAGACCGTGAAGAAGTATTTCCACTGTAGCGGATTTCTCATAAATATTACGTTTTAAAATGCATGTCTATGCTGTGCTGTCTACACCTCAACCAACTGCAGATAGTACTATTTCGCTGTCATTACAGCTAGGTGGCTTTGTCATCATGTCAGTGTAATGCTGACAGATGGCATTGCCACCCTAAATTCTTAATTACGTTTTAAATTTTAAACGTTTTTGCTATGACAAGCCTCATAAAAATATTTTACTTTGTATCAAAATAATATATAGGGACAAATAATGATAAAAGTATTGGCAATTCAATTTCGTTCAATTCTTCGATTTCAGCGACGTTTTAGTGTAAATGTTTGGGGTGGCTTTTTCAATAATACCTTGCTGCCTATACAGATCATAAATGATTGCTTAAATGGAGGGTTGTACAGACAACTTTTGGAGCATACTCTTTATGATCTAATAGACGAAGTACTACTTAATGTGATCGCTAATATGTGGTACAAGCATGACGGCGCACCACCACATAGAGGCAGAGAAGTAACTAGATGGTTAAATAATAATTTTCCAAATCATTGGATTGGTAATGGAGGTCCAGTAGCTTGCCCGCCACGCTCGCCGGATTTGAATCCCTTAGATTTTTATCTGTGGGGTCATACGAAGCAGCTGGTTTATCAGGTGGAGATTACCAACCGCGAGCAATCAATACAAAGAATAATAAATGCAAGCCAGGTAATAAGAAACGATACAAATTCTGTACAGCGCATAACAAGGTCTTTAGTTCGAAGATGTGAAGCTTGTATTCTAGCGGAAGGTGGTTATTTTGGGCAGTTTTTATAATTTATATCTAGATTTTTATTAAAAATGTTTTAGGGAAATTAAATAAATGTAAATAATTAAAATGCTTGTAACTTCTAAACTAAAAGAAGAAGAACATATGTTCATATAACGTTTTTACTTAGAATATCATTATTCAATCTGTTCCAGTTTGGCATACAGATTATAGCTCACCCTGTATAATCTGTCTGGGTTTCAACTCTCAAAGACAGTTTTACAAGCGAGTTCTGAGAACCTGATCAGTATATTTAATGTGTGTTTCGTGTTTCGCAAAAATGTAACTGAAGCGAATTTTGTGTCGCAAAATAGAAAGCTTACTGATAAATTAAAAACACCTTGGATTCCAGAATTTCTTGTGGAAACTAGTACCTATTTCAACAAGTACCATTTACAAAGTACTAACCATCTATCTAAACCGTTCAAAATAAGTTATGTATGAGAAATTTTGGAATACATACATACTACACAGAGTCTAAATAAGAACCATTTAAACGATTTCAAGTGGTCATATGATAAATTACCAAAAATTTTAATATTTACAGTGTTCGGCATTTTGAATATTTTCGAAATGAAAACAGCTAGAATGATGCGGTTTTCATAATTCATTTCCAGGAATAATAGGCAATCAATTGCAGGTATAAAATTGATAATACGTTTTAATTTAAATATAATTATGAATCCAGTTTTTGCTAATTCAGACAAGAATAACTCATCTTTAATAGGGTGCCATGTTATTAATTCCACAGTTAGATGAAGAATACAGAACTCTTTCTAATGACATCAGGTTGTCGATACTATTACTGGTATTTTCTGAAATAAATACGTTTTTCTTTAAAATTCTATGATATTGATTGACTGTAGTTTTACAATTACAACAACTATCTTCTAAATGAAAACGAATGATTAGCTGCCCCTTTCAGGAGCAGGCGAATCCGTAAGGTTGTTTTTTCTGCACAACCAGTGCATTTACCAGTTTGAAAGTTTCAAATAAACTGACTGTTTAGGACCGTTCGTCGACAACCTTATATCATTAGGTTTTTAATTCTGCATCTGATTACGGTATGAATAACATGGCATCCTATTAAAAATGAGTTTTCTTGTGGAAATAAGTTGTGAAAACCGTATCCCTATACACTCAATGGGAAAAATGCCGCTGCTGGGTTTGCAGATAACTATAAGTGGACGCTACAGTCGTAAAGGTGTGCATCAAGTTACCTCATTGAGTTGCCTCCTCGAAAATACATTACATTCGTAGCGTAAAAGAATACATCGGCGATTGTATCGCTATACAGTCGTTAAGATTAGGAACAGGTAAGTAAAAGAATCCATCGACCCACTCACGGGACACTCCCACACTCAGCTCACGTCCGATTTTCTTGTGGTCATATATGGCACTCGGGAATACAGTAAACAAGCCACGCTCGATGAATATGCAATTCGACGTAATTATTGGACATAATCCGCTCGCGCTGCTGTTCTTTTGTCACGAGAATGGGCATTGTGATGGCGCAATTTTAAAATTAAACTGCCTTTTGCTGGTTTCTCATATTATTATCCATCTACTGGGTGTTTCAGTACAAACGAGCCACCCCTAAAAATTCCTGTTAAAATATCTCACCTTGGAGGTGTTTCAAAGCCTTTTAAAATGAGTAGAAAAATCGAAATAAAAAATAGCTATGTGTAATGTGTAAAAACAAGCTATTTAACACAATGGTTTATACAATATCCTTTGCATTTCAATTGTTGATGAAAATATGAAATTTTCGTTATGTTTCTTTTCCATCTAAGATTAAAATTTCAATTAAAAAATTAATTATTTTTGTTTCTATGGGAATAATACAACAATTGTGACATAAGGGTTACTATGGAATAAATAAGACTTACCAAAATATAAACATTTGTCTACAAAAGTGGTGCTTACTGATGAAAATGAACACTGAAAAAACGACATCCGAAAAGGTTTTTCTTTTCTATTTTTCGTACAACTCTTAAGTATTCTCTGTCCATTAAAATGCAGATATAAGTAAGTTTCCAAATTTGATTGCTTTTTTGAAAAAGAATGGAGAAGGATACCGGTCGAAAAAAATCAAAAATATTCAGCAAGTTTTATATATATGGCGATTATATTTATCATGGCGCACGTAGACAAATTTTATGCGACAAGTGCGAACATATTTTGCACGATACTGAAGAAAATATCAAGTGTGAAAAGTGTAAAGTTATAGAGGGCTTCATCACTCATGTAGTCCTTTTAAACCAGCAGAGTTGAAATTCTTGGAGAACAACATTGAATGTATTATCCTTGCCACGATAAGATCGTTGGATGTGAAAGTTACTTTGTGCATGAACAGGATTACTATGGAAAACAGAACAACAAAATTGCTGAAGGTGATGGAAGAATTGACAAAAAATAATAGCACAGATGTGCAAGTGCATCATCAACATAGAACGCGATCCACTAAACAGTCACCTATAGTGGTTGTTAATGCTGTCTGCTATAATTCAACCAACAGCCTGAGGAGTCCTCTAAATGACCATAGTTCAAGTACCGTCTATTAAAGAGTGCTCCGAAAGATAAAATTGGCACCATGCCTGCAGGTGACATTAAAAGCCAACGCATCAAATAAATGATAAAGAATCTGCCAAAGTCATATCACCCATCAATAAAAACATAGATAAAAACACCATATTAAACAAAACCGGGAGAGAAACGAAGGTTTAACAATTAGGGGAAAAAGGAAAACACATGGTTAACCACGAAATTTGGTATTTGATTCACAACTAAGGAACACCATTACCAAAGACGACGTGAAAATTTAGCTGTTTATAAAATTAAAATTTCTACTGATTTCAAAATGACTTCCACCTACAGGGGGGCAGTTCTACTGAAATTCAATTCATGAATTCATTTTCATTCAATTCCTCATCTTGTTTCATGATGTCTAAGTTATGGGAATAGATATTTACCATATCGAGATAAAACAGTTGAGAATTCTCAGAAAGAGAAAAGTTCCTATGATACGAGGACGATTGACATCGTTCCAGTATCTGCAGTTATGCTTGGCAAAATAGGTATTTAAAATCCATTAAGTTTTCACAGAATTGAATTCGTCTATCAAATATCGCCTTTATTTAATTTAAGCGTCAACGTAATTTTGAAAGTATGAATCTTATCTTTGTGGAAAACTCTGAAGATTGATGATATGCTCACGCCAGAAACTTAAGATACCTTTCGAACAGATTGTGTATTTTCTATGGGAGCAACATGACCTAAAACGGCAACGTCAGATAGTGATCAAATACACACAGGCGGTGCGATAAAAATAATTCAGGAAAATAATTCAGTTTTGTAAAAAATACGAACAGTTGTTTTAGTCTTTAATGCATTAGGGGGCCGGTAATTACGTTGTTTTTTTCTTAAATTTAGAATATCTATTTACCCACCCGATATAGTTAGTAAACAAGCCACCATAGGCAAATCACTTCATTTTAGGTTAATGTAATTTATACAGTGGTACTTCATTCAATCGATAAAAGCCGGCATTATTTAAATACTAGAATTAAACATACCGCAACCCGATAATAATTATTGTTTAACTAACCGTGTTCATTAAGAAAACCGAGGTATCAGGTATCTTCTAACGCGTAAGTGATAAATTCTTGCATAACATAGCAAGCGTGGCCTGATGGCAGCAAATGCTCTTGCCACGGCAACTTTTACTATTTATTCAAAGAAAATTTGCACATTCGACACACACTGCATATTTGCGGAAGAAAGTCTCGTTTATGTAAAGTACATTGGGAAATTCGATTTCTATTGACATTATATAGAATGAAACAGGTGTAGTTTCGTTTAAACTGGCGAAGTAGGCAGTCGGCAGTAGCTTATCTCAAAATAGACGACTTGCATGCCATGTTCCGAAAATTCACATTCATTGAGTAAGTACTGTTGAAGTAGCAGGTATTCCGTTGACATAATGTAGCAATTATGCATACAGAGTCGCTACAAAGTATGGAACCAGCAGGATATTTCACGTTCTGTTCGACCGATTTTTCTAAAATTGTGAATAGGCTTTTCAACTCCGTGTCAATTCTCGGTTCCAAGATATGGGCGCAAGTTGCATTTTTTTAACGGGAAGGGAGTCAAAAGGCACATCATTGAAAAGGATATTTTCCTTATTTTAAAAATTTATCACACTTGTACAATTTATTGCTTCAGAGTTGAGAAAAGTGTGGTAACAAGTTTGGGTCTTGCAAAAAACTTCGGGATAAAAACCATATTCGTTATCGCTAAGTAAGAACAAAAACTACAAGTATCTCTATTTTCCTCGTGACTGGTGATAATTTTCATTCACTTTGTTATTTGCAATCGCAATGCCTCAGTTAACTGAACATGATCGCATCGAAATTTTGATGATGATTGGTTAAGGACATAGAAGGCAAAGTTATTCGCAAGTAGTTGCACTCTACAATGCAATTCAGGAAGATCATGAACAAATTACCACATCAATAGTTATTAAAACATTGCAACGCTTTGACGAAACCGGCAGTGTTAAAAMTCGTCAAAAACCAGGACATCCAAAGGTTGGTACGAGTGAGGAAAAATCCCAACAACAGCGTGCTCTCACTCACTATATTAGCAGAAGATCTTTCCAAAAAATTTTGAAAAAATAGAAGTTTCAGCCATACAAAAGGTACTTAGCAAAGATGATTTCGATCGTAGGATAGAATTTTGCGAAACTGATATGAACGTGATAGATGAACAGAGAAATATTTTAAATTGGATTATGTTTCCTGATGAAGTGACTTTTTACCTCAATAGTAATGTGAATAGACATAATTGCAGATATTGCTAGGATACAAATCCAGATTGGATGGAACAAAAGCACCGGGGCCTTCAAAAAGAACTTAAGATTTTTGAAATCTCAAAACACTAAACTGATTTTGCTTGCTAGCAACTCTAACCATTTTTTGCCAATTACGAGTGCATGGTTTCGTGATCTGAAATTGTGGACATTTGTTTTTATATGTTGTTTATATGTTGGCAAACATTTTCCACATCAACCATAACAAACATATTCTCGATGTCCTGCTTAGATGATTCTTTGTGCATTTTCTTTAATTTATATCTCTTATTAGCTCCATTGATATGTTAAAGTTAAAATTAAGGAATTCTAAATACTCTTCCCAGCCAGCAGTGAAGCTCAAGAAAGTGCTCTAAATTTAATTTCAAATCCAGCTTCAAGCTAAATATTAGCGTTTAAATTCCATTATTCCAAGCTATTTTGATCCGTGTGTGGTACAGGCACAATCCTCATACAACACCATTATGATGAATCACGGTATGCTGCGTCAAATCATAACGCTGCCTTTCGCCACTGTCTGGAAATGATTCGTTCTAATTCCAACGCCCATAAAACTTTAATACCTGGTTTACTGTTGGCCAGACAAACAGCGTCAGTATTATTTTTAGGTTGATTAGCACCTATTACAAACTTTACTTTGCCGTTTATTAGCTAATATTAATGACACAGTCGCAGGAGCGTTTGCGAAACCAGCAAATGTTGCAGAAAAATGATCGTCCTTTCTTCTGCATGTCCCATGTCACAGGTATAAAAGACGCCGATTGTCTGTGTGATGTTTATGTCGTCCAGGGGATGCTGCAACCACGGCATACTAGGCCAAGGATGAACAGAAACGTGAGAAACGCATGAAATGTCATATTGTTCGTTGCGCCAGTGCCCTGTCCACAAGCGGGTGCATATTTCCCATCTGAACTAAAGAAGGAACAAATCGACTTTAAACTAATCTTGTAAGATATACAGGTTGTCCTAGCTAGAATTTTCACACCTTAAAATCTCGGATTTGATCCAAGTTTGGAAGAAAAGCTGAGCAATTTTAATTACATCTTGGTTTCAAAGCTACTGCTGCATTCATTTAGAACCCGTTTAAAATATCCACCACCTCTAGCTTCCATACAATAGGTAACACCATGGGCGTACCGAAGGGAGGGGGGGAGATTTTCAAAGAAGATTAGATATTCATTCATTTTTTAAATTTTGCTGTAACTTGAAAACTTCCGATTCACCCGATATACATATTCTGAAAATTTAAAAATTATCAGAATCTATCAAATAAATTAGTATCATATCTACGAAATAAATGAACTTCTTATCTGTTTATCTAATTTGACAAATTCAATGTAAAATGATGTATAAAAAATGCCTTTACACTTTTTCCGTATCTTTCAGTATCGAAATATTTCTCGATATAATAAAGTTAATAATTGAAAAGGTTTATTTTGATAAGTAATTATAGTAGATAAAACTTTATATGCATTACGAGCAAAAAGTGACATTATTGCTATAACGTATCACTTTTCGCTCTTAATACTATTTTTATTATTTTTTTACTTTTCAAGAAAAATAACACTAGTCCCGAAATGTTAGATCCTCACGTAATATTTCCAAAGGCAATTCAGTTGTTTATCTGCTGTTATTTTACAATGTCTTAACTCTATCACTACTAAGTCACGAATATCTCTCCTCACCAAACGTAGGAGTAAATTTTGTATAAGGTAACAACATAAATTAATCCGCCTTGTACCTATCCCACACGGAATAAACTAAAATATATGGTCATTTTCATCCGCAAGGCAAAACACCAGAATCTTATCGTTCTTTCTAAATCTGGTGGATCAATCGCATGCGTCTTTTCGCAAACTCTGTAGGCAGACCCCATAAAAGAGGCAGTGATCTTTAGCCCCCGTACTTGATGCCTTACGCCTATAAAGTATGTGCCCCAAACTAGTTCATTATCTTATGAAGCTGACTTCTAAACATAGAAAAAAAGCACATGTGACAAACGCACCTACATGACTTGAGAATTATCAATATTAATGAGCGTTCGTTATAACTCATTTGCTGAGAAAAGCAGTGACCTAATAATTCATTTCAATCGTATAGGTAAACGCCAGAAATGGCAGTACTAGTACGATTAGTATACAGTAATGCTTGGTTATTAGGTTCTATACTGCTTCTCGAAAGGCAATGGCATAATTTTGCTATCCGAAAAGGCATTAGATTTTTTGAGCCGCAAAACCAGGCTGTCATAAAATTAGATTTTGTACTTTGCTATCAAAGTGTACGGGGTATTCTACGACGAGCTTTCATTAGAGGAATATCGGGTACTTTCTGAAAATTTGTAGGAAGGTGATAGCAACTTTGTTAATTTAAATGGAACACTATACTGGGTGAAGCGATAGGATCACATCGAACTCCAGGATGATGATGAAATAATATAATATGAAATAATAATAATAATTAAAAAAAAAACACAAATGTTAAATATAAAATATAATATAACGGTAACATTTCATCCAAGTGTTGTTTGACCAACGAGCGAAATGTGCAGGGTCTCCATCATGTTGATAGTAGATTCGCCTTCTTACGTTTACAGGGACAGGTCTCTAGCAATCCTGTCAACTCATTTATTAAGAAATAAGGTAGTGTTCCCTGTGAAGCGATTCTCCATGATAAAAGGGCTAATTAAACACCTAATAATCATACCACACTACACACTTCCTGAAAACCTGTGCTGAAAGTTGGTTCGACTATTGCATGACGATTTTCGTCAGACCATATGTGAGAGTTGTGCCTATTATTAATACCTCCACGGATAAATGTTACTTCATGTAGATGGTGTTTGTATAATCCTAGCTCGTGAAGTGTGTGTATTACACGTCTTTGTGAAGTGTCCAATTAAGTAGCGATTCTTATGGTGCTGGTCGTTGCGTCTTCTTCCACTGGATCCAAAATGTTTTCGACTTCTTCTAAAGTTTGTCGATCAGCATAATATTCAAGGTGTTCCATTTAAATTAACAAAGTTGCTACTAATCGCGATGAGTACAGAAAAACACGCGTCCTTGATGACGTTTATGCCAATAGATAGGTAGGACCAACTATGCAATTTAGAATTTAGTGTTTTTCGGTATTAATAATAAATCCCAATTAATGGGATACAAAAGTATATCTAGGAAACGAGGCCTCGAATTAAAATTTTGTAAGGCATAGGATGAAATGTTTTTTGTAAAAAATGAACTTTGAAAGCATAGACTTGCGAAAAACGTAGGGTGTGGGGGCAAAATAAGTATGGAACCTCCCGTTTTCTATCTCCTGTGTCAAATTTTTCAACTGAAATTTTCAATAAAAGTGTGTCCACACGAAGAAAACGTGGAAGTTTTTTAAAATTATATCTATATATAACGATGTGGTGTGTAGTGTATATAGTGACCATGGGCGTACCCAACTTTTCGTCTAAGGGGAGGCAAAGCAGGAACGTCCTGTAGAGCATAATTCAAGTAGAAATAATAAATGTTCATAAGATATAGGTACTTAAGTAATTAATGAAGTATTTATTCCACGAATAATCTACAAAACGTAGATGCTGTCTTCTAATGCAAAAGATTCAAAAAATTGCAGTGGTCCATGAATATGTTGCTTAAAAGCAGCACKATATTTGCTATTTCCAACTGAAACATTTTATACTCATTGGAACTACTCTCGAAGTATATTATCTTCAACTTGTCTCTGCACTTCCTAGATAAGTACACCAGTTTTTGCTTCCGCCAGCTCTTACAAGATACTTTCAGCTCGTGCAATCGAGTGCGTGGTCGTTTGGGACTTTCAGAAAACCGTTCTGACGTGTTGCCGAGTAGGCAGTTCCGATAGCGCCATCGATTTTTGCATAATAAAATGTGCATTAAAAAGGAAATGTGAAACCGAGTTTTATAATGTGGCCGTCTATGGCTCTACTAGAGAGCGGAATGTTACGATTATACTTACTGCTTCCTGAGTTGTTATACAATTATAGACCATCGGTACTTATTTGGTAAAATCAGTTGTAGTAATATCAGTCGCTTAATTATAGAGTAAGAGTGGATCAGACTGCATCTAGAAGATAATATTGGATTGTGGGAATAAAATATTAGTATACAATGGTGTATGCTTTCAGCGTTTATAATGTAAGATAATATGTTTGGTGCGGTATTTTTGGATCCACCATTCTAGGTTTATACATTTTTGACCATTCTTTCAAAATTTTGTTTGAACTTGTGTCAGGCAAATTTTGAGGTTCTTCGTCTTTGACAAAGATTACAGGTGTAATCGAAACGTCAGACTATTAACTTTTTGTCAGTGTTTTCAAGTGCCAGCGATCTATCCGACAAAATATTATTTTAAAAAACAAGTTTGTCATATCTCAAATATGACAAAAGGTATAACAAACTGGAGTACACTACTTTATTAGGGGTAAAATAATCTACAACTTTTGTATTTACATTTCTTTGTAACATCAAAAATAAGCGAGATAAAAAAATTAAAGAAATACTCAATTTTAGTTTTTTTCAAAATAAAAAATAAAATAACGTGCATTGAGTTAGGTCAACAAAACAGCGAATCCTTCTCCATTTAACAACCTTCCCTTTAACTTTAACTCTGCTAGTTTTAGAAATCCCCATACTGGTCGTCGAAAAAACTCACCCTGTATATTAGTTAATAGCTACTATGCCATCCTAAACAACACATTTTTAAAAGTGGTATATGGATACTGACATGTATATTTGATAAATGTTGCCTATCTCTGTTCAATTTATTATTTTCTTACTCATGAATGGATGAGAAACTGTTACTGAACTGCCCATTAAATTTTGACGTAACTACTACATTTTTATTGATTATCTAATATATAAAAGTTTTGACCATTTCTATTAACTTTAGATAAAATTCTTCTTTATATAGAATTTTAAAGTTTTGAATCTGTTGTCATTAAAATATCTTATTCATGTAGCTACTGTTTTGTCTTTTCACCAACCATTTTTAATGTACTTTAACATCAATAGCGCGTTTAAAGTAAAATGAAAATTCAGGAATTCAAGATTTCAATACGTTTATCGCGGCAGCGCGCCAATATTTTACAGGGAATTGCCGTAGGTATTTGAATACCTACGTTTATTTCTCGTTAGCATTCGTCTCTTTTCAAGTTCACTGTGCTTCTTCTGTTACACATGTTCTGGATACAAGAGAATCTAGTAAAATTAAGAGCATTTACATTTTATACCGAATCACCGATTTTTTTATCAAAAAAAACGTGGTCGTTTCTGTCTAAACCAAAATGAATATAGTGCAGTGTCCTTTTTTGTGATTTTAAGGAGAAATAGATGTTCTGATGCAAGCAGGCTACAAATGGTCAGTAGGAATGCCAAATAAGAAACTATAATACTTCCAACACTAGATTAGACTTTTGAGACTAACCATTTTTGTTTTTTTTTCAGGAATTTAAAATTTTGTTATCAATCATTTCGTATGCTATCCAGACAGAAGAAATATAGAATATGGCTAGGCTACAAAATGTAGGTAGTCTGCTCTAACTTTATCTAAAACTATCATTTTATGTCGCGATTCAAAAATTACTGTTTCAGAGAATCTACCGTCTGTTGCACAGAATTATAGCCAACTCTAATTTTGTATTAGATATTAAGATAACAGGAAACATTAATGGTTGCCATCCACATTCCACAACAAATTAGTTTTTTTTTGTTAGTCTTTGGCAACTAACTATATAACTATATAACTATCTTTACCAATCTGTCATTCTACAAAAAAAGGCCCTCTATAACTAAAAGTTTTAAATCTCACCGGTAGATGGAGGCAACTTAGGATATGATTACGGATAATTCCATTAAAGGATAACGATCTTTTCTGTCTGTCATGCTACAAAAACGGCCCTCTATAAGATAGAGGTTTCAAATCTCAGTGGTAGGTGGCGGCGACAACTTATAAGGATATGATAATTTTTACACTTTTCGTTCGTCTTTTTTGTCATTTATTCAGGTGAAACACATTGTAATGGTTATGTGGTAGGAGGAAATGATATAGGAATATTTAATATATTTAAATTTTCAATGTGCTTGGAGCAAACAAATGTGTGGTAGTACATAAGCTTCTTAATTGATATATTACAATATCTGTCCTTATTACKTGGCAATTTKATACTTATGACAATAAATTAAAAGATTGCCATATGCAGTTTTTACTTGAAGTGAAAATTAAACCTGACGTTACCCAGTTAACAGGAAATTGCATCATGTTATGCCAAATTTATTTAAAAAATCATACATACTGTAGTTGTAATAAGGCAATAAAAAAAACTACTGCTACTAATTATCTAAAACAATGACAAATTGTAATGATAATGATAATAAGAATATAGTAGTTCTACTCAAATAAAACTTGTAAAATAAATGGTTGTCTGTTAAAATATCTTTTATTATGTGTTAGTGCTCCCACTGAATTATAATCAAAATTTAACAGCGGGTCGTCATAGTTGTCATCTATAATTCAAAAAATGCGACATTATTTACTTGAAAAATAAAGAAATTTGCTAATAATATTTACACAAGAATTGGAATGTATCAAAAATTTATCTAAATGGCTAAATGTACAACATGGTATTAATGAGATCAAATTTGCAGTAGGCAAAGTGTAAAAGCATGGTCAGCTACATGAAACGCCAGATGCTTGTACAATTTATTACTCTTTCACATTTAATGTGAGACTAAAAGAGAAAACCATATAAAATTTGATATTTCGACTTCATGACCTCTTCAAACTAACCAAATAAATACAAATAGTACATCACAGAATACACTCACCAAATATAACAAATGAGTTTCAATATTTTTACAACAGTTTTACCCGATCTACCTAAATAACAAACATCACAATGGCAATTTTTATAAAAGAAAAACTGAATTCAGATTCTTGCTTTATACTAAGCATGTCACAAGTTTAGATCATAACATATTTCATGTCAGTCAAACTTGCAAAAACTCAATAATTGTATCATTTACAGAAATTTTCTGTGAAAGCACAATCATTTGCGACAACGTGTAATGTGTAAAAAAAATTAGTTAAACATAAAAATGTGGGATTAATATTAGAAAATAGGCGAATAAACTGAAAAGAGACTTTATTTAAAAATCAAAGTTATAATTTTATTAATGAAGCCTTATTGTACACGAATGTTCCACATATATCTCACTTCCTGCATATTAACAACGAACATACATCACACACGCATTAATAGTGACTTTTAAAATACGAAGAGGATATTCAAAACAGGATTATTTATCTACACATTTCCTATTACGCTAAAAAAAAAATAAAATACGAGATATCATGCTTTACGCAGCACTTAACCACTTAATCAGTGCACCCATCAATATTTCTTTTTTTTTTAAACAGCCCTCATTTTGTTAACTCGCTATCTAGTGCTAGGAAATATCCGACCAAAAATAATAATATAACTACGAGAGTTTGCAACCTATACATATCAACCAGTATGTCTAAAATCCAATTACGACGTAAATAATACTTACACATAGCAACCCGATTGACATTCGCACAAATTAGGATCAGTCAACGCAGTTTTAGGCACTACAGCAAACAATAGAAACTCCTTACTCAAGAAAAGTGAATCGTTACAAACTAGAGCCCTGTTCAAACTCCGCTTTGTACAACAAACATCCAATAATATAAATAAACATGTCAATTACATAATGCTTTTATTATAATGCCTATATATTATAGAAATATGTACTCGGATAAATAATAATTACAAAACTGGAACAGCGTTACATTGAGGTGCTCAGCAAAAGAACATATCTTTTTTTTGTTAATGTATCACCGCTAAGTCACAGAAACCCTTTGAACAGCAACAACAGAAGGTAAAGAACGGCACCAAGAGATTATAAAGCCGACATTGTGGAGTATACAGGCTTTGACTACTAATGCTGCTGTAATCTGAAAAAAAAAACACAACTGAAGTCATAGGCAAAAAAATTAAACATTCTAGTATTAAGAAAGCTACAAATTATACATAAATCATTTACATTCATCATGGTTCCATCCTGCCAGAAAATCCACAGGGTTTTTGCCAAAATTCAAGATTAGCTTACAAAGGTTTTTGCAAACTGCATGGTACAAATTCAGGTGATTATGAGTTAGGTAAGGTCTTTTTTTTCTTAACTGATAACACTCTATGTGGAAGTATTGATTCAATTTGCAGCGGTTTTTTAGAATTTTGCATTTTACAGCTAACAGTTTGACTTGTCCTTTTTGGGTAATTACATTGTTTTACAATGTAATGATAACTAGATGCAAATGGAAAACTACTACTACAGACTTGATATACCCTATATTTTTAGTATTCTGTATTTTCCTATAAAATTTCTATTTTGCCTGAACTATAAAGCAAAAAAAATAATGAAACTGTCAGTTCAGACTATAAAAGAAATGGCTGAAAAAACTGAAAGCAGTTTGTAGCAAACTGAGAAAAATATTTTACAATTATTGGAATCTTTACAGATACTGGCCAGTACAAAAAATGTCCAAATTACCAGTACAAACGTGATGGCAGTCTTCTACAAATGAACAATGAATTTTACTTTGTTGTGAAAAAAATATAAAATATCGAGATTGCCAACATTTTTTTGCATGCACTTTTGCTATTTCTAATTGACCGATAAGAACATAGTTCAGAAAAATTCCACTGGTGGTATGATCATTGAAGACCTGAGGAAAATCAAAATTAAATTAAAAATGGCAAAGAGACATTTTCATGATAATCAAGCATTATGTAGATAAACTTTCTAACTCAATTATTTCACATGGGTCTGTCATTACTGGTTCTATTGCTATATGTTAGCATAGACTTCTTTCATAATTTTACTTATATGCCTGAATTTGCACCAAGTAATTTCAAGCACCCCGTACATTTGTGAAGAACCACAAATATTATTAATTAATTAATGTATGAATGATACTGAAATTGAAATAAGTTGGAACTCATCAATAATCAATCCAAATAATAATAGCATACTTACTGTGTCTGTTGAGGTGTATTGCTGAGAACAGTACGTTACTGGCAACATTGTTTACGTACACTATCAGAATTCATGGTCGGCTTTACATCTATAGGCTCTACGTTTTGTGGCCGGATTGTATCACCCTCTGGGGGATCTCTAATCTGTTTTTGGGACACAATTCGGTAAATTTCTGCAACAAACAGATCACTGGATACAACTCGTGCATATTTCAGATTTGTTAGTGGCGGAAATTAAATAAAAAAGATGGTATTTCCAAAAAAACAACTGAAATTAAATTTCACGTGTTACCTGCTGTGCATTTCTTAAAACCTATATTATGTACAGTATGTCCCCAGATTGAGAAGAAAAAATGTAATTTTTGTCTGCATCCAAAATGGAAGGGAAAAACATCTTTTGCTTTATTATCCTGACTCAGTGGAAAGAAAAGTTAATTTTTCTCTTAATGATTTGCTTTGTTTTGGCAATTCCGTGCCAGTTTACTGTTGTAAATGTTTACAAAATGTTGACTTTTGAGCAGTTTATTTGACTCAATGTTATGGTACAGATGGGATAAGTTATTGTTCTGTATATGAGTGACATCCAAATATTCAGGTACCTCGTTTGCGGACCCAAAAACCGGATAAAAGAATTTGTTAAAACCTCACTGAGCCAGTATGATGGAAGTTTTAAGACAAGCAAAAAAGTGTTTTTCCTTCTTGTAAACTTAATCGAGGGACATACTGTATATTAAATGAGCTATATGTGGGTATAAACAGCCGAGAATCTTTAATGCCAGCAACCTTTATTTAAATAGAAAAAAATTAGGAAAACTTCTTTAAAAAAATATCAGGAGACAAATTTTAAAAAACCTTTAAAAGGCCATGTAAACAAGGAAATGCAAACCTGTGAGTATATTTTGAAATGCGAGGTCGACGTTTGTCGAGTCCAACGCCGAGGTTTCAATGAAAGACAGCCCGTTTTTTTCGGCGAACGCTTTCGCCTCATCCGTCAGTACGGCCCTCAGATGCCTAAGATCCGACTTGTTCCCGACCAACATTATGACTATGTTTTGGTCAGCATGATCTCGCAGCTCACGTAGCCAACGTTCTACGTTCTCGTAGGTCAGGTGTTTCGCTATATCGTAGACTAAGAGTGCTCCGACGGCACCACGATAATAAGCTGCCGTTATGGCACGATATCTTTCCTGACCTGCAGTGTCCCATATTTGTGCTTTGATCGTTTTGCCGTCCACCTGAAAAAGAGTACTTCAGTACGGCTCAAATGGAAAATGGTTGAATAAAAATGCAGAGAAAATGATCAGTAATGAGATCATTCTTTAAGAGAAATACATCTAGCGTAATAATAATGACAATCATAAGATTAAATAGATTCCGCTTAACTACATGCAAAATTCAAATGTTCAATGTTTTTACTGTGAAAATAACAGTAAAAGCTATAAAATGAAAAAAAAATTAAATTTCCATTATTTTGGGCAAATACACCTTAAAGTCAATCGAAAAATACAGTAATAGTTTATACAAGTAAAAATAAACATTAATAAATCATTATAAAAACCATGTTTCACTAATGTAATAAACTGATCACAATTATCTGTTCTATATTAGATAAGTACTAGATAAATGACCCTAACTGATACAATGATCATTAACAAGTAATAGAACAAACTAGAAAATTTGCACTGCCAGAACATTTATACAAATAAAAGCTTTTGTGCAAACCTAAAAAAAATTTTATGTTTACATTAAATACAACCAATATATACCCAGCAATCATTCTTGCCTACTCAGTTTAATATGCAGTTTTCTGGGAGGAACCAATCAAATAAAAGTAAGCCTCAAGCCATAAAAAGCATACAATTTCAAATTTAAAATTTCAAATAATGAAGTCAGCATGTTTATCAAAAAAAATATTACCGGTGCTTTATCATTAATATAATTACTGACACACAAATATAATAATATTCTAAATTACCTAATGCTTTCTATAAGGCTGTGGACAAATTAGTTTAGGGGAGATAAAACATATACAATTAAAAGAAATCTATTGGATTCGTTTATATACACTTGTGTTTATAGTACAGTTAAGGATGGAAGGAATTGTGAAACAGACATATGACTAGGTTCTGGACACTGAAAATTATGTGGTATAATAGTTCAATATAAACATCTGGGTTTGCTCTTAACAGTAGAACGAAACAGTAAAACAACAAATTCGTAATACAATAATTGACAGCAGTACCTAATAATCTGCAAAATAAATACACTGCAGTATTTAACAGTATGAAGTAAAAAATTTTGTGTTGTGATTAACAAAGGTTTAGTGCTACTTTGTATGCAATTACTGGTTTAATGTATGTGGGAACAAGTTAATATATTTTGTGCCACAAGGTTACATCAAAATACATCCGTGTTGAGTCTGATTTACAAGACTATTTTAAGGTATATTTTTAAAATACTAAAATAGCTTTTCCACAATAATGGATTCGAATATTCCTCTTTTTTTAATAACATGAGCTAATTTTAATTCTTTACTTCCTTGTTTAATGAATACATTATATACTTGACCTGTTCATGTGAATGTTAAGTTTTTATACAGGTAGCATAGATGGTGTTCTAAATTATATAGTCGTTTTGGGTTCTGTCAACTTTGGAGACACTTTTCTTATCAGTGAATTTATATTTAAATCAAGTATTTTATGCACACACCACCAGCAATGTGAACTTGGACCATGAACACCGAAGAAAACAAATGTTTGTTTCAATTTTAATATCAAATTTATGGAAGCGACATTAAATTTCATGCAGCCGTAAACCTCAGTCATGTGCAGAAGTATAAAACAAACATAAAAAGATGTTCCCGCATAAATAGCAAGCTGGTCGCTTTACACAATCACCAAACAAAAGCAATGCAGTGACCTGCTTCTAAAAGACCTACATAGCAGCTTACCTGGATACTACGTGTCGCAAATTCTACTCCTATGGTGGACTTAGATTCCAAATTGAATTCGTTCCTAGTAAACCGTGACAATAAATTACTCTTTCCAACACCCGAATCTCCAATCAAGACAACTGCAAGCCATAAAATAGTTACAATCAGATCAGTCGCCGAGCTGTCAACAAATCACATGTTTGCCAATGCAATTAGCAGATTTTTGCCCTTCTAGGAAGTGTTACTGTACAAAGCACCACTATGTGTAAGTACAGTATTGAATCATGAAATGAATATCAATGAATCACTGCCTGTTTTAAATCTAGACAATTTGTGAATTTAGATTGATTGATCCAATTAAGCACTTGATATTCAGATATGATAACTGTTAACGCTGACAAAGAAAATTAGGTCCCCATAACGTCTACGTTTGATTAAATTACAACGACCCTTGACACTGCTGACTTGTCAAAAAGCTAGACGTCAAACGAACAATGTATCTTCCTGTTTTTCGCTTTCAATCAACATTACAAGCCTGACAAAAATGTAATATTACGTGACTTCACCACAACAGACGTACCTTTAAATAAATAGTCGTATTCATCGTCCCTAGAACTCATCTTTCAGCTGATCTTAACCCTCCCCAAAGTAGCTAAATAATAGTACACTACGAACAATTAGTACATATCACTGACAATAATTACGTGAACACAGAAACACTTGTATCACAGGCGCATTTCGTACACGATCGTGTAATTTCAATTCACGATGACTGATATAAATGCAGATAATGCACAATAAACTTCTATCACTTCAATCACACAAAATGGCGGCTGCTTTATTTTTGTCTCCGTCTGGCGAACGCCCCTTTCAAATATCAACTTGGTTGGCGGACATGCGCGATGTTTTGACGTTTACCATTTAAACAGGGTGGCCACAACGCGGCCACATAACAGCAAAATCCCTGGAAAATTGAAGAAGTTTTTGAAAAATTTTGACTTCTATAAGAACGCTACGTGCTTTTGACAGCACGATTTTAATGAGCAGATGCAATTGATTATTCGAAATTGTATCAAAGCTTGTAATTGTAATTAATTTCAATCACATATTTTGTAATTTCAATTGCAATTAATTACTCATTGTGAAGTAATTTTAACATCACTGCTGTAATACCTATGAATTTTTCTAAATACGAGTACATAGCACATAATAATATGTAGGTTTTTTATGTAATATAAGAGCAATCAAAACAAAATTTTGGAAGGAAGGGCTTATCAAAAAATTTACTTACATACCTAGTTTACTAGAAGGGCCGTTTATAAAGTTTTTAAAATATATATTTTTTTATTTTATGCATAAATTGTTAAAGTTGTTAGATGTTCGATATAACTATATGGGTAACTATTAAAACTTTAAATTACGTATCTACTTATACCTTATTATTTTATTATAAAATTATAACAATTATTTGAAATTTTAGATAGTCGGAATTTTTTTTCGATTTATAACAAGAAATTGATAGCTAATAATTTAAATTTTTAAGGTGTATCAAAAAATAATTGATAATATTAGATATTAACAAAAAATCTACTTATATCTAGAAATTTTTAAATTTCTGAGAAAAAATATTTCAAAAAGTTTAACTGGCTCTACTGTTTTTAATCTAAAGCAAATTTTGATTGTACTAAAGTCTTCTGTGATAATTTGTTAGGTACATGTACATTCTAAAGAATGTAAGCCGACTGGAAAATTCGTGCACTTTGTATAACAAAGAATTAGCCTAGAGGCTATAATTTGTATAGGATATGAGTCAAAATGGTGGTTAGCATTTCTGGAGAATATTACTAAGATATTCTCTAATGTGCAACAGCATGATTTACAAATGTAGTTGTAGTTGCACGAATTGGGTATTTGCCATGTATTTATATATTAGTAAATTGCATATTAATAGGTAGCATCTAATCCACAAAACAGCTGTGACAGCTTATAAATTCGAAAAAATGGATCGTAAGGTGTATTTTTAATATTAAACATGTGAATATTCAAAGGGACCGCCAAAACGCGAACATATTGGCCGTGACGTCAGGTGTCTTGTAAATGGTCGCTTGTTTACATCTGGGGTCAGTGCGTCACGCGTCAGCCTCAGCCCGTCACTTTATCATTTTGTTGTTTGCGTTCATTTTGTGACAAGCGAATTAATAAACGCCAAGAAAAAGTGAAATACTTATGAGTTATGACTTCTGAAGGCATGTTCATTGTTATGAAATTTGTGTACAGCGACGAACGGTTCAACGCGGCAGAGATGAGGAACGTAAAAGCAAAATCAACAGCATAAGTGAACTTTTTATCAAATTAACGTAGCATTGATAATTTGATCACAGTGGGTTGTTGGAAACATACTGTTTGTAAACATAAAAATGTAAGAATCAAAAATGTACCCTAAACTTGACATTTATTGTAGAGGTCAGAATAAATATAAATGGCCATTTATTTTCGAAGCTCTTGAGGCTCGTTTCCGGTCTGGCTAACAGTCGAATATATGGGGAGCAACGTCGTTCTTTATTATAACATTTCCCTTTATCAACTTAAAACGCATATAATTTTTCATATCCTCTTCAAGCTATAACAAAATAGAAACTGAATGGTAAACACTTATAACCCCAAAAAGAATAATAAAACTTACAGTAAGAATTAAGATGATCTTCACAACAGAAAAACAAACTGCGATTTCGGCATATCACGTCTAGGGGCCTTAAACAACTTTTTTATACTTTTATAATACTTGTTTTGTTTTCCCTACATAATAGATGCTTGTGAAACTACACAAATCACTTTTTGGTGCGACCTCTTACACCGTCCTTTCAATAAACACTACACAAAAGCTTTTCCAATACAAGAATGATGCTACACCATTAAACAGCTCGCTCCACGGTAATGTTTACATGACACTTGACGTCACGAGTTGAATAACCTTGGATAGAAGCGTTTTGGCGGTGACTCCTAAGATTCGAATTTCAGACCTGAAATTCTCTACGTACAAATATTTTTTTGTTTTTTTAACATGGCGTACGATATATATATGCACTTCAAGATTCATTTTACGTAATTTTCAAAAAAAGTGATAATACCCAATTATGAATGAACCTTACCTTACAAAAAAATTCTTGGTAAAACTTGTTGTTTTGCAATCACTGTAGAAAGGACAAAAATATTTTATAACAAGCAGGGGTTCTGTTTCAAAAAATATATATTTACACACATTTACAGTTTAGCGATTTAGGCAGGCACTTCGAACATTTTTTAAATGTTAAGAACAAAAATAGACAGAGCATGCCTATACGGACCGTTACATAAAGTTTTCTTTTTTTATAATTTAAGGAACAATATTATATAAAAATGATAAGACTAGAAAAATTATGTCTACCTATAATTCATATTAAAAGTGAACGAGTGTTATGGATAGATTACAAACAACAAATACGAAAGCACTTTTTTTAATGTAACAGGTTAAAATGAAGCACATAATAACACGATGAACAAAAACTCATTCTATAGTCTAACACAAAATTCTCATGAAAAATAAATTAATTAACTAAAATAGCCTACATATCGTATTCAACTATGCTTTAAATAATATGAAACATTTCAAACATAATTTGATTAATGTACACTTAGTCGTACAAAGTATATCCAATTCGTTTACTGTATAAAAATATCTACACTTCAAGGCTTCAAGCGTTGACTTTTGTGAATATTGTCATTTCCGACGTTTCATACATAAATGCAAGGCAGTGTATAACACATCCATCTACTATGCGGTTGCCCCTCAAACTGTTAATTAGCTATATCTTTCTCCGTATCTTCAACCAATCTGTACAGTGTTACTTTACAAAATATACAAAAAAATTACATATAACTAACTCAATAATTTATCAATCAATACTACTTCACGTATCCATAAAAGAACATCAAAACAAAACAAACCTGTAAAGTACGAAGCAGTTTTGGCAACACTGACTAGTTAAGAAGAAAAACAAAAAGAAGCTTCGACTTCAGTGCTGTCAATGAAACTTTACACTGCCACAGAAACAAACCAGAACCAGAAGAGCCCACAACAGTAACCAACGAACGATGCACGGTTTGGGACCAGTCTTTAGGCAATACCCACCCACCAGGAAGACCATCATTTCAAAAACGTTGCCATGACTTTTATGGATAGTTAGTAAATTATCACATTATAGCGTAAGACAATCTAGCACCACGTTTTCTTCATTAATCAATATTCGATTTAACACTTATAATACTCTAATCGTACTACGAAATTGTGAGCAAAACACGTTCGTGAAATACTAAAGCAGCGTTTAAAAAAAAACTTTGGTTATAGTTTAAACCATCGGCAGCACACTATTTCTAAACAACAACAAACAAGAGGCACGGGAACCCCAGCGTAATGGGTTCTGTCAACCCAAAAATTCTGAGGCAAAACGGCACATTCCCCATTGCGATCGCAGCTATCACGCTGCAAAATCAAAAACTGGAAACTTCAAAAAAATATCGGGTGATTAAGAATAAATCAAGCGACCCCAATCATATTGGTCAAAGTCCTCCGAAACTTGAGTTGATGTGCAATATTTAGCAGCGTTGCCAAATTACAGAGAAATTCCTTTTTCTGGAGAATTTTGAAACATGAAAAAGTTAATTTATTAGCCGCTGCTGAGATTTACACTAAAAAAAAAACAGACTTTTTCGCGCTTTGATTCACATTCTATTAGTGTTAAATATTACACAAAGAACATAAAAATTATGTAAAAAGTTCAGCTTAAATCCCAGACTTTGTTCTTTCATTAATTCCGTCTATTCATACAACTTTTAGTAATACAATATCTTGTAAGTAATTTTATGTTTGTTCCTGCTATGTTAATTAATCAGATTCAGAAGTACTCATTTTCTTTGAAAGTTCCCAGTAAGCACAGAAAATTATAGACAAGTCATATAAGAAATAAGGAAAACTTGGACTAACGTAAATTCTTTCCCTATTGGTAAACTGTAGAAGAATTTATTCCAGGTTAATAAACGCTTCATACTAATTGTATTGTTGCAATCCTTTAATATCATGTAGCCTTCCATTTTGTTTTGCCATAAAAAAATTTATCCCAAAAAAGTGAATTTCTGTTGTTGGTTGGCAACACTGCTACAGATAATAATCGTATACTTTTAAGAAAAAATCAGATAATTCACTGTCTTAAGCTGCATTCTTTCAACAATTCTGAAAAAATAAATCACTTTTTTTGTTATCCATAAATAAATAAAATTACTTTTTTATAATATAAAATTTTCAGCTAGATATTTTAGTGGTTTCTTTTTTATTCTTTAAATAATATGTATCTGCTTTTATTATTTTTCTTTTAATAAGCACAGATGCATATAAAAACCATTTGATTTCATAAAGTCTTTGTCATACTGCTTATAAAAAAATTCTCGGACTTAAATTTTTATAGATTTATGTAAATTCTACACTGCTACACTGCATAAAATATTTCTCACTTACGAGCTCAGGTATAGTTAGATAATATAAAAGTACCAGTGCGGTTACTAAATCACAAAAAACCTAGTATAACAATGTTAAAAGATGAAATGAGAGATTCAAAACATGCAGGGCAAATCATTGAAAGTAACAATTCTGCTATACACAAAAAAAGTCTTTACTACAATTGCAGAACAAAAATAGAAAGAACAATTCAGCTGTCTCAAATACTATATAAAATCTCCTTTCCAGAATTCATTCAAAAGAATAAGAAAACTTTATTTTATCGTGAAAGAAGGAATTTCAAGCCAAGACAGATGGTGTATGACATCACTGAACAAAATGAAAAATGAGCCAGGTAGAGTTCTGCTAGTGAATACGAATTTATATACCTTGACAATGAAAAGGCATTTGATTGAATATCAATTCAAAATCTCCTAAATGAAACTTGAACACTTTGGGGTTGCATGCTTCAATGCGAGGAAACAAGTGCAAGTGATGAATGGAGTGCCCCAGGGCTCAGTTTTGAAGCCAGTGCTATATTTTTATATACCAGTGACCTGTTGGGTATCATGCAAATGTGTAAATGAGAAAATATATAAGAACTGAATGATCAAAATGTGGAGAATGTAAAAAAAAAGGTTTGTAGGTCATCAGAGTTACAGAGAACTATGTTTTCATGAAGGATATGTTACTTTTTGACCCAGAAAGAAAGGTACTGCTGAACTGATGTAGTTACACAGGAGGAAGTATTCTTCAATTTTTTTTTCATGTTTTGAATTCATATCCGTAATAATCAATAATCCTACCTAAACAAATAATAAAGAAAAAAAATAGGTAATTAGAAAACCATGACAGTCAGACACTGAGTGGAACAATATAAAATATCTCTGAACTACTGAAGTTACAGGTATTTCTTGTAGTTAAATGTGCTAAAAATGCTATTAAGATAATAAAAAAAAACAAGTAGCACTTTTCTAAATTCAAATTTTAAAATAACTAAAAAAAAATTGCAAATTCATTAATAATGTGGTGTGGCAAACTTTAAGACCTTATGCTGCGTAAAAAGTAGAAACCAGCAATAAACATTAAAATATTTAGCTGAAACCTTTATCCACTTTATCTCAATAGATTTCGAAGAAATACTAAAATCTGATAATTAAAAAAATAAGACAAATTAGGCCGAATGATAAATTCTTAAACATCCCCAACCCGAAAAAAAATTATTTGGCTCTTTTCCACACTTAATTAAAAAATTACTCGGATTTAGTCGCAATTCAAGTGTACATGCAAAAAAAAAACCCTACATTAATTTATCCCTGTTAGTGAACGCGATAGCAGATCTACCTACTACAAGAAAAAAGAGCAGAGAAAAAAACACATCAAATATTTAAACCGAACGAAAAACCAAAACATCGTAAATCCCGCTGCTATTCAAGTGAGCTTTTAAGGGCCCTGCGTGACATCATCGAGGGTTTCACCCCAAAAAAATTGACGAAATCTCACACGTACACAGGACCCTGATTGTCGTTATCGTCTAAGTTAATCCTGTTGAAGCTCTGACCGCCACCATCGTCGAAGAACCTACGAAACGTGAACTCGAAGAAGCCGTGGAAGGGCTTCGAGTTGTCCAGCAGTTCGTCGGAGGCGCTCGAATCCATCGACGCCGAATTCCTCAGCTTGTCTGGATCTATGGGGTCGAAGTTGGACGTGTCCGTGGGATAGTCGATGCGCGGTATGTGGGGCGCCGGCTGACGCCTGAGGCCCTTGTCAAAGTCTATGTCTTTGAAGAAGGGGTGCGACTTCACTTCACTAGCGTTCTTACCTAAGCGTTTATCGGCACTACAACACAGTTTGAGTATCAAGTCAGTGCTTTCTGGCGAAAGGTTCGCTTGTACTGGAATCTGTAGCGTCTTTTCCCAATTTATTACCTGTTGCATAAAGAGACCGTTAAATCAATAAAACAAAAAATAATAATAAAGTTGATAATTAAATATACGCCGTCTAAACCTTGGTTTCAATTTATACAGGGTGGTTTATAAGTAATGGTTGATAATGTCATAACTTTTTTGTGCCTCCCCATATATAATTTTTGGCAGATCAAATGTCTTTCTGTCCATTTCCCACAAAAATGTATACCTTCTAATAGTCGCTATCACTTAATAGTTAGTACCTGATAGTACCTATACAACATGTCAAGTAGCCTTTGATTCAACACAAACAACCAATGTCATTGTCATTTTTAAAGTTCGGATATGATTAACCTTTGTATTTGTTACTATTTCGTGGTTGTTTTGAGTTTGTAATAACAAATAGAATAGAATAAAACGGTTTACTGTCTGAATGTACATATGTACAGAGTGAGCAAACAAGAGAGGTGGCCGGTCATATCTCATAAACCAGTAGCCCTAGAGTTTTGAGGTAAAAAATTTCTTAACTAAAGTGGCCAAGAGAAATTGCTGGAAAATATTTTCAAGTTTCTAAAGTGACCGCTAGGGGCGCTGTGGGACCTCCAAATTACGAAATTAATGTTTGCGTCATTTTTAGCCTAATCTGTCGCATTAAACATATTAAGATTGTTTGGACCAAATCTACCATTTTTGTTTAGAATTTTTTTTGTAAAATGTCAAATAAAGGAGCGGGGCGGGTGAATATTAATATAGAAAAGCGCTAATGTCATTTTCAAAAGCTTATAGGCCTTTACAAACAGCAATTTCAAGTGTCAGTGCATAGTTTGTGTGTTGACCGCAAGAGGGCGTTTTCTGACGTAGGTAACTACCGAAATAACAATTTTTCTCTACATTTTTAAATGGTGTGGTTTTCACCATTTTAGTCTATATTCAACTGCTCTTTTAATGAAATAAAAATCGAAGTTCCCCTGTCCATTTACAGTGTGTGTCACGACGAGTTATTAATAGACGTTTATGAGGAAGCGGCCAGAATAGAATTATGAAATTCTGCAGTATTAAGTTTCCGAATGCGATCTTTTTAATGAAAATAATGACAACTTAAAATTACTTCTGGTTATACCGGAAGTAGGTGCTAATTTTGTTATTTTAAATAGAACCATATAAAATTCTAATGGGACTTTATGTTACACATGATATACTTAAATGTTAAAATTTTCGAGATATAAGTTTTTTAAAAAAATTTAACAGCTACAGGGTCCAGTTCAGTGCCTACCACACAGCAAACAAATGTGAATCGAAACAATTGCTGTACAATTGTGTACACTTTGGTCCAATCAAATTTTAAAAATAGTGTTTTCAGCAGTTGCAGGGAGACGTCATAGTTACATATTTAAATATAGCCAAAACTCAAAAAAATTAAATGGAACCCCCCTTTTTTTATGCCGTTTTTAGATTCTAGGGAAACTTTTAGTTGTGGTTTGTGTAAAACACTATGAGGCTATAAGTGACAGATTCTTTTATATTTAACATTTTATGTGAACAACTCTTGAAATCGCATTTTATGCTACATCCAGAGTGCTTTGGATGCAATTTGACAGGCGTTAAGACAAATACATGTGACAGATGTTTGCAGTTTATGTCACGCCTGTAATTTGAGGGCATTTAAAAGTCACGTCTAGGTTATTCAAATAAAGATTTTTTAAATTTATTGCTAAACATGGTGAATGCAACTGTACGAATACTGTTAAAGAATGCTTGAATTTTGAGGCATTCCATCCGAAATTAAGCTGCAATTAAATAACAACGATGTAGAAATAAACATTCCAGCGTTTTTTGCTGCCAAAAAAACACAAGTGTAAACCCATACTTTTATACCACGAAGCAACATCTAAAAGTCAGCTCTCCATTGTAGAACTGAATTTTGTGAATGGTTTTTTTGAGGTCACAAGACAAAAATTTTCGAGGTTGCATTATTTGGACAAATTTGACAAAAACTGAATGTTTCACGGCCGTAATAGTCACTTTTGGAATGATCAAAGTCCACAAGTGTTCCGAGATGCGGATTTTCAAAATTCTTGGCAATTTAATGGGCCGGTTTCTCTTCTCTTTCTTAAAGTTGATGTTAGCTCAAATTAACCCTGTAACCATGACAATACCCTAAATTGAGGTATGAGAGTGGTTTAGACTTTAAATCCAGAGTTGATTTTAGCTTAAAATAGAGAACAGAAACCGACCCAATGTGTTTTATGCAGTGAACAATTTTGTGTTTGCATTTTTACAATGAAAACTTAAACTGTATATGTTTTCAAAATTATCTGTGCTTTATCATGTTGTTTACTATATTGTAGGAAACTGCAAAACAAATTTTTCTTTGAAAAGGCTATAATAGTCGAAAACCCGTCATATAAAATATTCTAAGAAACACAAATAAGAACCTTCAAAATAACAGTTTTCGCAAATATTCACCGAATCGCAGTTAACAGCATACAATCTTATATTTATAATTTTTTTTTAATTTTTCCACTACTGTAGCAATTCAAAAAGTGAAGTATTAGCATAATTTCATAATTACTGCTCTATTTACCTTATACTGAGTCTCGGGCGGGGTGTTGGCAAAAAACGGCGGGTGGCCGACCAGCATCTCGAACAGGATAACCCCCACGCTCCACCAGTCGCAGAGCTGAGTGTATCCCGTGCGCTGTAACACCTCGGGAGCTATGTAGTTGGGCGTGCCCACCAGCGAGTGCGCCAGGCACCTCTGGTGTTCCAATTTGCGTCTCCGWTCCAACGGCTTCATGCACTTGCACTCCTCGTTCCAGTCCTCGATGGGCTCCATCGAGTCTTGCCGTGTGTGATCTCCTGAAAGAGAGGGGGCAGGTTGAAAATAATTTTTTTTTGAGGCGAAAGGGTTGGTTACCGTTGGGCTGGTAGTATTTCGAGTTGTGCGTCCATCGGAAACCCGTGCACAGTCCGAAATCTGTGAGTTTTATGTGGCCGTCCTTATCGATTAGGATATTATCCGGTTTAATGTCTCTGTGGATGAAACCCATTTTGTGGACGCTCTCTACTGCACACGTTAGTTCCGCAATGTAAAATCTGGAAGTAATGGTATTCTGTCAAATAGTTTCCGAAAATAACGATGGTTTATTGGCTTGGGTTACTTATAGCAGAATAAATGGATATGGAAGGTGCTCCCATTATGAAACATTTTGAATCATTTGGAAACAAGCAATTGTTTGTCTGGGTTTTGTTTACGTTTGTCTCTAATTTTGGCTGAAATTTTTGTCACATTTTGAAGAAAAACTGCAAGAAATAAACGAAACTATCAAGAATATCCTATTTAAGAACATATACAGATATTTTTTGTTTTCAGATAGAAATTAACATGCAGGTAGAGGTGTCCCTAAATTTCTTAAATACATTATATCCACTTCCACTGAAATTTCGGTGAGGAGAATATCCTCCGGTTAATCCGGCCAGATTTCAAGAAGTCACCTTATTATTCTACTGAAGATGGCAGCTTAACTGCCGAAATACGTATATACAGGGTCCGCCACCTAAAACTCCCCAGGCTCGTATTTTCTTTATTTTTTTAGGTACAAACTTAAGTTATATGTCAAATTGTAGGTCTTTCTAAACTCTTTAAAAATAGAATATTGGGTGTCCAAAAATTTTTTTTTGCTAATTATCATATTTTGCAAATAAAGTTAATTTTTGTAATTATTTTTTAACCTTACCCAGTACAATAAATATTGTTTCATAGTTGAATGCCGACTTTTGTCTTCTTCAATTTGTGTCATTACCATGTATGCGTAATTTTTACTACTTCTTAGTGAAAAACAAGAAAAACTATTCGCCGCCATTTTTGTTAATAAGGTAGTTCAGAATTTTTTAAGTGTTATTAGTAGTTTATTATGGTACAAATTATGCCTACATGCCCATCGCTGCACAAAAAACTCCAAAATTTGGAGTCACTTTTAAATAAATAAAGTTCCTTCTACAGAGAGAGGCTAGGAAACGAAACCCTGCGATGAGGCTAGTTTGGTTTTCTACATCGCCTTCTAGCCTCATCGCAGGGTTTCGTTTCCTAGCCTCTCTCTCTGTAGAACGAACATTGTACTTTATTTATTTAAAAGTAATAAGTAATAAGCTATTAGAATAACACTTAAAAAATTCTGAACAACCCTATTAACAAAAATGGCGGAGAATAGTTTTTCTTGTTTTTCACTAAGAAGGAGTAAAAATTATGCGTACATGGTAATGACACAAATTGAAGAAGACAAAAGTCGGCATTCAACTATGAAGCAATATTTCGTATACAGGGTAAGGTTAAAAAATATTTACAAAATATGATAATCTGAAAAAATATTTTTTGGACACCCACTAAGCTATCTTTAAAGAGTTTAAAAAGACCTAAATTTCATATATAACTTAAGGTTGTACCTAAAAAAATAGCGAAAATATGAGCCTGGGGAGTTTTAAGTGGCGGACCCTGTAGATTATTGTAATTTCTAACATTGTGATTAGGGTTATTTTTTTACTGTTTCAATTCAAAAATGTAATATTTAGTTAGCCTTTAAAATGTCTTCTTACTGTTGGCTATCATGCCACCAAAAACTTAAAATTTAACAATAATTATAGAAACAGTATTTTAGCAACCAAAATGTTAAAAGTAAAAAAAATATCCTTCATTCTAGAAAAAATGCGGATGCCATGCTCCCACAGAAACAAAATGGAATTAAAACATAAGACGCAGTTGCGYATTCAACTGGTTTTGTCCTTCATCATTTTTTAATATACAGGATTTTTCATAAGGATGTTAAAATATTTGAAGAGTTTGTTTTGCAGGCTGTTTCGGCAGAAAAATACAGATTTTATTTTCGTTCTTGAAAACAGATGAACAGTATTTTTGATGTACATTTTTTTCAACTTATGTCTTTGAAGGGCAGAAATTCTTACTTTTTTTTAGCTAATTGCAACAAGAAAAAGTTTTATAAATACTTCCAGTGCTTTAGAAAGTTTGCTTAAATCGTTTTTCATATATTTCATAGTTTGCAAGTAAAAAAAATTCGTTTTCCTTCTCCTATTAAAATTATKTGTCACCAACGGTTACTAAAAAAATATAAGTAGCAGATATTTTTGGCTTCGTTTTATGAACCACTTTACCTTTCGGCATGTTACTGAAGATTTTGTGTATAAAAAATTATCCAAATGTTGCATTTTTTTACTTTTTAACCATATTTTCCATCCATTATCTCGTTTTCTATATGCAATGAATTATTGTGTTCGCTAAACAGACAAAGCCAAAAGTAACAAATGCCTACTACATTTTATAATAATTGTTACTGACGAACAACAATTGTAATATGGAAAGGAAAATAATTTATATTTCTGCTACCAAACTATTTGAAGTAACAAAATGGACAAGAGCAAAAAGGCTTTGAAATTAAATGTTGTATTAAAAAAACTTCTTTCTACTATATTAGCCAGTATATAAAACCTGAAAAAACGGGTATCAGCATAAAATGACCTTCAACTAACTGATCTGTATCAAAATTCAAATCTCCAACTTTAACCATTTTCAAGAAAAAAAATAAAAACTAGATATTTTGAAAGCAAAATTGGTCCGTTGAACACCCTTTTAGTGACGTTTCACTTATACTATTTTGAAAGTTGTATGTCAAATTAAAAAGTTTTCAACAAAAAATCAAAATTTATACTGGAGATAGAGGACTGTATTGCTTATTAAATAAATACATCTGAGACTTGAAATGTATTCCTGATTTGAAAGCAATTTATCTGTAAACTAAAAAGTTAAGTTTCTGCCCATTTATATCACCAGACCTGTACCTACAAAAAAAATCAAGTAAATTCTCCTGTAAGATAGTGCACAATATGTGGGGTCTTAGAAGATTGTATGCTACTTTTTGGGATTGAAAGATAAAACAAGTCAAATTTGTAGCGGAAGAAGAAGCTATTACGAATAATCCAGTTATATCCCCAGATGCTGTTCCACAAAAAAAATTAATCAATTTTTCATGTCAGAGTTTGAAATAACAATCCATCCATTTGATTACTGGAAAAGAACTGAAATAAAAATAAAAACTGTGCTTAAAGAAATTTAGTCATTTCAGAAAAACAAATTTAATACAAGTATTCTACGACAAAACATACAAATCTTCAAAATCATATGAAAGTTTCAATTCAATTTCTTACATACCTAGCTAAAGGTTCTTCGAAAACGCCCAGCTTGATCAAAAGCGACATCAAGTCGCCTCCAGGTATGTAATCCATGACGAAATACAGAATATCACTGTCCTGAAACGAATAATACAACTTGACTACCCATTCGTTGTCGGCCTCAGCCAAAATATCCCTCTCTGCCTTCACGTGTGCGACTTGATTCCTCTTGAGCACATCAGCCTTCCTCAAAGTTTTCATCGCATACAAATGGTTCGTGTCGATCTTTCTGACCAAAGTAACTTCGCCAAAGGCACCGACACCTATGGGCTTGATCTTGACGAACATGCTCTTGTCCATCTTGGCCCTCTTGAGCCTGATGTAGTT